>BHDV01035164.1:92766-111263 GCA_005406045.1 Adoxophyes honmai
CAATAAATATTCTACCGAGAAAAAGACGTTGTCACGTAAAATCTTCGCCCGTAAAACCGACTTTACAGGCAACCATTTTTTTCATAAGTGACTCCCAGCTCAACCTAATTCAAGACGTTGTCACGTCAATTTTATAGTATAAATATGTATAGTTTTATTATTGGGTAGCTTTTTGTAAATTCATACACTGTCTAAACATAAAATAAATTTATTCATGTTTTTTAAAAGTAACTTCCAGTTTTTCCTGGTACTGACAATTTTGTTGTATATTCATTTAATTAACGTTTGTTATTTTATCGCAATAATCACAAAATTCACAGAAATAATTTGAAGTCGCCGTGATCCACCTTGCAAAATGGGTGTCAAATTTTGTATCGGAACGTTAAGGGTAGATATAGCGATTTTTTTTTAAACACCAAATCAATGAGTGCCGGTTTTTATAATGTAACACATTTTTATGCCATGCATGATTTGAACCAGCGACTAGAATAGATTGTAATAGTAATAAAGATAATCAAAATTAAGTAATTATGAAGAATTATTTAGTTTTGTCCAAACGGTGCGGTATTTGGATGTTACTGTACGAATCCTGTAACAAAGAAAGTGAAAATGACATTGAGTGAGGTAACGTCAGCAAGTAAACTAATATTAATTGATTATTTTCATAAAAATATTTAATTGTACTTTTTTGTGTATTACGTTGATTAAATCAAAAACGTTTAGTTTATAATACATTTAATGGTCTGTGGATACTATTTTACTTCGAATGAATGACAACAAAACCAGTGAAAAATAAAACTTTACTAAAAAATCAAAACAATCAATACGTCAAACAGACATAAACAACCCTGACACAATAGGAGGCAAGATTGTGTATAAAATTTACAAAAATAAAACATAAGCCAATTAAAAAACTAAACTGTAATCGTTGTAATTTAAAACCATTAAAAATCTGACACAAGTTTACAAAGATGGCGTCCTCGTTTATTTTTTCTTTTTCAACGCAAACAATTCAGTTTGCTTACGTATGAGGTTAGTTGAAATAAAAAAATCACAAAAAAATAGCCTGTTTGTCTATCTTAGCCGTACATTGGAGCCATTGGAGGCTTCTTATAATACGAGGGTCCTAAACCACTGTTCAAAACACTTACCGCGTCAGGGCGCCCTACTAATCCTTGATAGCCTGGATAAGTTTTGCCTTCATAGTTAGGATATACGAACGGTCTATTATACGGCTGGTTTAAGAAACCTCCCAATAGTCTTCTATCTTTATAGCTCTGCACGTTATTGGTCATAAAGTTGCTTGGAGATGAAACTTGGTTTCCTACAACCACTGAGCTTAGAACTGGAATGTTTTGAGGCAGAGTTTGGCTTTGGATTCCTAAATCTGCATATTGAGGTCTTACGAATTGGTATCCATATTTAGCCAGAGGCAAGACTTGACGATATTGATTCAAGACATATGGATTTCTTTGAAGATTCTGAGCGTTTATGTAATAGAATGGATTGGGTTGTGCATTTTGTTGTATTTGGGGCGAATATACTTTGTACGTGCTACCCTGGTTCCCTAAAGATGATGAATATTTATTTCCATAACTTGAGATTCCTTGCTGGTATTGGTATCGTAGTTTCGGTACTTCATATAACGGCTTTGTTTCACTCGAAACGGTTTTCTGTGCCAGTAACTTTTCGAGACCCGCTTCAGTCAAAGCCTTTTGTAAACTTGGATTTTCATCCCGCAATGGCTGTTGTTTTTGATTATCGACTGGTTGGCTGAGCACAACATTTTCTCCAGGTACTTTATAGAAAGTCGGATTAAAGTTAAGCTCGTTCTGGTTTCTACTTCTGCTAGTTAGGTCAACGACATTACCGCCCACAAGATCAACTACATTAAAATCTCGATCTGGATATCTGATGTTACTGTTTCCTCCCGTCTCATTGGGTTCTATATACCTGGCTTTTATTAAAGCACCTCCTTTGAGAACCAAATCGTGTATTTGATCTTTAGGGAAGGCAGCTAAGTCTGGAGATACTTCAGTAGCATTTGATGGTGTTATTATGCTTTTGTACAATTCAGTGGGAGGAGTGCTCAAATTAGGTTCTAACATCAGCATTTCTTTTAAATTTCGAATGAAATAGCCGTACGGTAGACGGTATTTCACGAAGTAGAATGGTTGGTATATCAATGGTCGTTTCCGTTTTAAGAGGTAAGTCAGTTCAACTTGACCCTTCTGCCTGTTCTTTTCCAATTGAGCTACACCCACTATGCCATCACCGTCATTTCCTTGCAGTTCTTGTATTGGGTTATTTAACAAATTATTGTAAATCCACGGAAATTTGTTTGGCGATTGGGTATTAGGCACATTGTTTATATTCATAGGATTTATATTGGCTGGGTTATTGTATCCATTTGGGTAAACATTTCCATCGTAAAAGTTATCAGGGAAGTTAATCGGGCTTCCAGTATTTGAGAGCTCCGGGCCTACGATGTTCGCTTGATTTAGATAAGGGTTGTTATAATAACCAGGTGAATAAAGTATGTCGTTTCCAGGTTGTTTAGGCCCTTTATCCAGTAAATTTTCTAGATTGCCATTTTGAATTGGTCTAAAAATCAGTGTCTGATATTTATCTTGAGGTTTTTGGTTGCCTGAAGGAATATTCACGACGCCGCCACCAGAAAAATGTGAAAAATCTTCTATAGGACTTAGCTGACCATTTACAATTGGAATCCCAGATTTATTTTGATTCTGGGCGTTGAATTTATCGGCGATTTCTTTTGCATGATCAAGATTTAAATTAAATTCACCCTGGGGCGAATAGAAATTTGGATTAGGATTATCTTTATTATCTGGAAATCCATTTGTATTAGGGTTTCGATTATCATTTGGAGCATAGTTATTAATATTTGATGGTTGAGTAGGGTATACGTCATATAGTAAGGGGTTAACGTACGGTCCTTTTGGTTGCAAGCTGTCTGGTAAACTCATTGAGTTACCGTTATAACTATCTGGAGAATTAAGATATTCCGTTACTTTCTTCAACGTTTCTTCGCTAGGGTTTACTGGTGGATAAATAAACGGATTTTGGGGCAACGGTTCATTTTGTAGGTAGTTAGCGAAGTTTTTTACATTTGGTTCTATTGGTTCAGTTTCTCCATCTGTACAAACAGGGCTCTTAGCCATGCTGACGTAAGCTTCTTGAGCAAGATTGATCAGATTAAGGAAGGCAGCCTTGCAACGCGGTTTGATATTACTTGGTAAATCATATCTAAACACCATGTTAGATGCTAAATCGTTCTGGGGTGGACTTGGTCCAAGCATAGACCGTAAAGGTCTTCTGTTTTTCAGAATGAAGGGTCTATTTACTATCTCATCTTCCACTTCTTTACCATTTAGATTCTGTTGATTCTTTGGTGGTTCATTGTTTGAGGTTAAATGTTCTTCTATCGAATGTTTTATGGAAGTTAGTGCATGTTTGACATGGTCTGAGTCGAGGTTTTTGCTAGATTTGGCATGAGAGCCAAGCAGATCCGCAAGGATTGTCCATATTTTGACTAAAACTTCAGAGTTTTCACATTTGGCTGGGGTTACTGGATTCACAGAGGTTTCGGGAACGAGCTGTGGACAAATTAACAGACTATTTATAAACTTTATAAATTACATAATATTCTATTATAGATTTATATAGTATAATATTTGTTGTAGTGTATTTCACCATGATTATTGTATCCTCTCCTTTTGTCGGTGTCAATAATTTAGTTTCCTCTCTGCCTCTCAAAGGTTGGCTGTAATGGGGTCGTTACACGTACCGAGTAGAGTGGCGAGAGAGTGTTCTCGGCCGAGTACTCGGTTCGTGTGTACTATTGTTTTCATAGAACACACGAACCGAGTACTCGGCCGAGAACACTCTCTCGCCACTCTACTCGGTACGTGTGATCAAGGCATAAGAGATCCCTTAAGGGATAAGTCCGCCTTTGTACTTCGCCATTTCATTTGTATATAATTTTGTTTTTTGTATTTTGTGTTTTTTCCTTTTGTACAATAAAGTGTTTACTTACTTACTACATATTAAGTGTATTTACGTCATACACCATTATTAGGATTTTTTCTGGAAACTAAATTTTGATTTTTATTTTTAAAAGCTTGTTATTGCTTTGTCTTTGTGTGTAGGTTTCAGCACGATGTTTTCCTTCGCCAAATAGCCGGTGGTAAACATTTCATTCAGTGAGTTATAAAGTTATAATGTACGGCCAAGGACTTTAATTCACGTTCACGAGCCACTACAGAATCTTATCAACGAAAAAGTCATTAAAATTTCCCTTGAAATGAAATGAAATGATTTTTTATTTGCTTTGAACATGGTAGAAAAATGTTGTACAGGAGTATTTTTGCGCTGTGACATGTCCAGCCAGATAAAATTTATACATATTAGCATGAAAAAATTATCTTTTATCTAAAATGTCGAGAATTTCACCACTAAATCTACCTACTGAACATAATTTTATATTACAATTATTACAATCAATGTCATAAATTATAAATGAAATTAGTCAATGTTATTTATTTTATTATGTACAGATTTTAGTAATTTCATTATCATATTTGGTACTTCGTTATTATTATAAATAAATCAATTATAATGAATTAAATTATTACACTATAAGCATATTAAGCATTCAGTTACGATTTATTACAATTTAATTTAAGTTTTTTTTGTCATTTTGTATGTATCATTCCACTTTACGTTTACGATTTAAAAAATTCCTTGATTCTATAGAAACATTTTTCAGTCAGCATTCTGCGTAACTTAGTTTTAAATTCGTGACAAGGTAACATTCTAAGGGCGCTCGGTAGTTTATTGAAAATGTTTATATTATACACATATTATGGGCACTTTTCCTTCGGAATACAAGCTTGTCGCAAGTTGGTAATTCTAGTCTACATCGAATGACTTCTTGTAGTTGTCTTATCTTTGACAAAGTTAAACAGGTCTGGATGGGCTTTTACCATTGAGGATAGAACCTATAGAGTACTAATGTCATCTTGGTTGTTCGGAAATTATTCCGCAAAACAATTGAAGTGATCGCTGTGCTCTTATTGGCCGGTCCAAGATCGTGCGTAACGCTAGTGCCTTTTTCTCTACGGTTATTGGCTCTGTACAGTTTCTGTGACAGTGACGGTGACGTTTAGTATGTTGAAATCAACAAACTATTTGCGGACCGGGGTTGCGAACATTGTTTCTCTATAGGTTCTATCCTCTATGGCTTTTACAAATGAAGCTGTCAATGTGATAATTGATAATGATAATTAATAGGATGTCACTATGCGGTTTACCTACTTCTGTATATTGTTCCATTGTGGCTCATGAATGAAAGTCCTTGACTGTATGTAGTTAATGGTACTGTTAGACTACAATTTAATTAATATTTCACTTTAATTTAGGCACATAATTGATAATACAATAAGTAAGATAACAATAAAATCTTGTATTACATATACGTTAGTGCCTTTCAGTATGCGTATACCACTTTAATATAATACATATCCTCACGCCTGAATTCCCAAGAGGGGTAGGCAGAGCACATGAATTCAAAAATCCAGTGCCACATTTAGCAATTTCAGCAGGGTAACCAGATGGTTAAACGTGATATTGCAGTGACAGGTTGCTAGCCGATCGCTCACAATACACTAACCCTAATTTACTAATTTATTAATTTTAATATAATAATTCTAGAAAATGAACTTAAATGTACCCTAAATTGTAAACAATCACTAACGTTTTGTAAAAAAATCTAAGAAAACAAAATGAAATTGTTGGTGTTGCCTGTCTATTGCAATTCTAAAGTAGTGCTTTGCCTCCACTGTCGAAAGTTAACGATAAATAAAATTTAGTAACGATGTTTGTAGATGGTGTAATAAACGTTGAAAAGTTGACTACGATAATCATCTTTTTCTTATAATATAACGTGGGCACACCACTTGTATTCATGGTGTATTGTCGATGGTTTTAAAAGCACCACTTAACAATAGATTGTGGTATCATTATTTCTGAATTTGATATTAGCACGTGTCAATTTTATGTCTGTGTATGTATCTGAGCTTAAAAAAAACGACCACAGTCTATGGTAATCGTGTTTTGTTAATACTGTGATATTTATAAACGTATATCGCTAAGGATTTCAAACTTGGAACAAGTTGCCGCGTTCAAAACGCAATAGTAGATCTTGCTGATACCGATGCGCAATTTGTTCGTAGAGTTTTTTCCATTGTTTTTGGCATCTGTACTGCTGTGTCTGCTGTTGTATTTGAGTAGTTCTTACAAGCATATCGCGTGAAAGATACTTACTACATTTCCAGAAATAACTGTTGCCAAAGTCAATCCCACCAAAAGCTTAAACATCATACTAATATGCCTAATCAACCTCAACTGCCAAATAAATAGCTTTTTCACAGCAATTTACGAAACATCTTGTCGCATTATTCACCATGAAATCGCTACTAAGATTACGAATTTTTTCAGATATTTCCTTTCACATCAAAAAAATACACTAGAATATAATCAAATTCAATTAAAGATGCATGTTACAGATTTTATTGGTTGTAGAAACACGTGTTGCTATTTTTTATTAATGAAATTAGCTGCGTTATCGTGCATTCTTTCATTTGAATCAAGTCCCTGTTTAAAGTCCATCCATACTTTTTTTGCTAATGATAAGTATTTATTAAAAATATATTTTCATTGCATTTTATTGTGACATTCGTGTTTTATTAAAAAAAAATAGTCACCTTCTATTTACATCCAGTGTGGCCAAATTTGGAGATATATAATGGTGTTGCCTCTTTTTATCCCTAAAAGTGATTAACCACAGCTGCAGAGTCCAACCAAAGAGTACATTATGAGCCTTTTAATAAAACTCGATGCGAAATTTTAGATTTTTTTATTACTTTTATACATAGTTTGTATATAACAATTATAAAAATATGTAAATAATGTAATAAATCTGTATACAACGCGCGGTGGTTTAAAATCGCTCGGCGAAACTAGTGAGGGTAATCGGCGCATCGGGGTCAACGCGGGGAGGTGAAGCGCGACTGATTTACCAATAAAGTTTCGCCGTCCACCCCCTCGCTCCTTGGATACCGAATAGACCTAAAATTTGATTGATATACACCCTTTCTAATTTAGCCGAGCGATCCTAACTCACCGTTCGACCTGTATAATACTTAATAAATACACAAATACTTGAGTACAAATAATTAATATCCGATAAATATCACGTCTCGCACTTAAATTGCGAATACCCTGCTCTTTATACATACAGCATTAACAAATATATAAGTATATATACACCTTTTTATATACATATGCACATTATAAACAACAAAAATATATTGCTTCAGTATGTTGTCACGAAAAGAATTATATATTAAATATATATATGTACATATCTATCTTGTTTATGTTTGTAGTTACCAAAAGCCATCCTCTCGTGAAACTAACAGTTATTAAAAAAGATTCGCCTTGAACTTTTGTAAACAATTGAAAAGTTGAGCTGATATAAACAGCACTATCGCACAAAATAGTTTCAGAAACTAAACCGTCATACAATCAATTTACAGTGAATTCATTAGCCAGATCTTTTTTTTCAAAAGTAATACCAAGTTAGTAATTAGTGAACCAGATTTTCATCTAATAACATTCTGCACTTAGTAAGACGTCGACCATAGTTTTTAGTTTCTGTAGCAGTAAATCGTGGATTGGATTTTTGCAGTGATTGTAGTCTTTCAAAAAAGGCAGCAATGCTTTCCTTATATCATGGCCAAACGATTCAGTTATTAACGGTTCCAGATAATCTCCCATAAAACCAGTTTTTTTAGTGGTTGTATATATATTTTCAACTGAATCAGGATAATTATCTGAAAGAGATTGCAATGGTGGGTTTCCTGGCGAAACATCAACATATTTAGTAGCTCCGGGGTATTTTTTAAAAGGATTCTTCTTGACATGCGAATGACCATCTAATTTTTTAGGTAAATCTTTAGAATATAAAGATAGCGGCACTACATCAGCACTGCCTCTATCCAAATGTTCTTCTGGATCCATAACGTAATCAATAACATGTGCTGCATCAGTCAGGTCATTGGGGTCACCGCCAATTGGATCAACATACTCAAATGATGCAGTTAAAACTGGTTTTGGTTTTTCTGATGAATCAGTGACATCTCGCCGATCGTTTTCTATGTTACTGGGATCCAAATCAATATCATTTAATACGGACGGATCAGGTACAGAGATATCATCAATAGGATCAACTAAACTCGACAAATCAGATGAATCTGTTAGCCTAAGCAACTTTCCAAATTTCTCAAGTAGTCCTGGATCAGCTTGACCAGAATTATACATGTTAAGAAGGTCATCACCGTTCACTGGGATTTCTTGATCCTCGAAGATGTATTCTAGGAAACTTCTCATTGAATCTGACGATATTCCAATTGGTTTTACCGATTTTTTGACATGAAATCCAGGGGAATCAGGCTTGTTCCTTAAAGCGCCTCTATAAGGGGTTTCTGTAGAGTAAGGATCTTCCAATTCTTGGTCTCTGTTGTCTTTCCCGATTCTTTTTCTGATAGCCCTGAGTATCTTTTTCAATGGCATGTGCAGAAATTTCTTACTTTTGCTCAACTTTACGAACGCTTTGATTATTTTGAAAAGGTCTTCTACCTCGTTTATGTTTTTAACCGTGTAATCTCTATCCAGATCCAGATACCTTGCAACTTTCTGCCACACGTCCAATACTTTCGGTTCAGAATCATCACACATTTTTAAGACCAAACTCGTCAATCGAGGAGCTGGGATGATCTTTAAAGTCGTCAGAGATTGATCTGGTTTGATGATGAATTGCGGTAGATCTGATCCGGTATTGTACTGTAAAAGAATAAAATGCTGTGGAATCATTCTAATTTTAGATGCTGAAAGGAAATCTTACTAATATGAAACAAAATTAAATGCTGAAAAAAAAATAGATCAGGCATGTATATCAAGCGGGAATCAGGATGACTGAAAAGTGATTAGTATTAAAAACCATTAACATATATAATAATCCGTTTTCGACTTCGTCTTCGGCTTCGCATGGTTGCAATGCTAATTTAAATATACGACAGAAGTTCTGTGACAGTATTCAACGTTCGTAGTTTTCTTTTATAATTAGACGCGGTATTTTTATACTTAATTGGAATAAGGGTTAAGTAATTGCTTAAAATCGCTTCGTAAATAAGCCATTTTTTTAGTAAAAAGTAAAAAAAAATGGTTGTGGTAATATTTACCATTGCGGGTTGGGATTTGTAGTATTTTTAAGATGTGTACTTAGATAACTGCTAGAGTTCAACCAACGTTTGCAATGTAAGCTTAAAAAATGTGTTTCGCATTCACATTAAAAACTCTAAAATTATCGGTGTTTTAGAACTATATTATGCATGTTTTATACATATAAACCTTCCTCTTGAGCCACTATCTAATAAAACAAACGAATCGAAATCCATTGCGTAGTTTTAAACATCTAAGCATACATAGAGACAGAGAGCCGGAAGCGATTTTTTTTTATATTATGTACTTATGTAACATTGATTACGTTTCTAAAAAGTATAGGTAAAAAACTTAAGTAAGTCACCTGTTGTATGTAGTTGTGTACAGTTTGCAATGAGCGACGCAAAAAATACCAAATCAATTACTATAAATTGAGAACTATTTATATCGTATCGTGACAGTCATGTCATGTCAATTATAAGTGAACAGGAATAATCTTTGTTAGATGCGCAAATAATGAGTACGCAAACCATACGACATAATTTCAAATTTTGAAAGTAGAATTTCTATTCGTACACGTTACTCACACACACACCAAGTGACTTACCTCAGTTTTTCACCTATAACTTATTTTTAAGGAAAATTACTTACCGGTGTTACGTCATTGTTTTTGTTGCGATGTTTATGTTTAACATAAGGGTTGATTATTTCACTATGATCATCATAATAATCATATTTGTATATGTCAGGTATGTCTTCATTATTGTCCTGGATGTTGTCATTTGGATGTGCGTGCTTATTTTTTTTATGATGTTTATTTTTATGCTTAATATAAGGGTCGATTATTTTACTATCATCATCGTATTTGAATATCATAGGTATGTCTTCATTAACGTCCTCTACGTCATCATTTGGATGTATGTGATTATTTTTGTTACGATGTTTATTTTTATAATTAACATAAGGGTTGATTATTTCACTGTTGTCATCATTATAATCATATTTGAATATGTCAGGTATGTCTTCATTGATGTCCTGGGTATTGTCATTTGGTGGTATGTCATTATCTTCAATGGAAGGCTCGATAATTTCACTATTATCATCATATTTGATAGTAATAGGTAAGTAATCATTTGGATGTAGGTGCTTATTTTTGTCACGATGATTATTTTTATGTATGACATAAGGATTGTTAATTTCATCATTGTTATCATATTTGAATATGTCAGGTATGTCTTCATTGATGTCCTGGGTATTGTCATTTGGTGGTATGTCATTATCTTCAATGGAAGGCTCGAAAATTTCACTATTATCGTCATATTTGATAGTAATAGGTAAATTATCATTTGGTTGTAGGTGCTTATTTTTGTCACGATGATTATTTTTATGTATGACATAAGGATTGTTAATTTCATCATTGTTATCATATTTGAATATGTCAGGTATGTCTTCATTGATGTCCTTGGTATTGTCATTTGGTGGTATGTCATTATCTTCAATGGAAGGCTCGATAATTTCACTATTATCATCATATTTGATAGTAATAGGTAAATGATCATTTGGATGTAGGTGCTTATTTTTGTCACGATGATTATTTTTATGTATGACATAAGGGTTGTTAATTTTACTATTCTCATCATTGTTATCATATTTGAATATGTCAGGTATGTCTTCATTAATGCCCTGGGTATTGTCATTTGGTGGTATGTCATTATCTTCAATGGAAGGCTCAATAATTTCACTATTATCATCATATTTGAATGTGATAGGTAAGTTATCATCTGGGTGTATGTGCTTATTTTTGTTACGATTATTATTTTTATGTTTGACATAAGGATTATTTATTTCACTATTATCATCATTATTATCGTATTTGAATATGTCAGGTATGTCTTCATCAATGTACTCGGTGTACTCATTTGGATGTATGTGCTTATGTTTCTTATGATGTTTATGTTTATGTTTAACATAAGGGTCGTTTATTTTACTATCATCATCATATTCGAATATGTCAGGTATGTCTTCATCAATGTCCTCGGTGTACTCATTTGGATGTATGTGCTTATGTTTCTTGTGATGTTTATGTTTATGTTTAACATAAGGGTCGATTATTTTACTATCATCATCATATTCGGATATGTTAGGTATGTCTTCATTAATGTCCTGGGTGTACTCATTTGGATGTATGTGCTTATATTTCTCATGATATTTTTTTGAATGTATGTGCTTAGGTTTCTTATGATGTTTATTTTTATGCTTAATATAAGGGTTTATTATTTTACTATCATCATCATGTTTGAATATGTTAGGTATGTCTTCATTAATGTCCTCGGTGTACTCATTTGGATGTATGTGTTGATTCTTTTCACGATGTTCATCTTTAGGTTCAATAGATAAATCTTCATCAATGACCGGGATTTCATTATTCGGACCATTTTGAACGATGTAAGGATTTTTATAATTATCATTAATGGTATCAATAGGATAGTCGTAAGGATCTTCTGTGTCTAAGATGACTGGAGATAGATATGCATTGTTAACATGATGTTTGTCATCATTTTCAGTGGAGTAACCGTCAACTATTTTACCGTGTACTACGTGTGCACCTGGGAGTTCATCAACCTCATAATTAATGTCGTGATTTGTATGTGGATTAATATTTTCATCGCTTGTTTCAACCAAGTTATAGTTCTTTACTTCTTCACCGTTATTTTCAGAAATACGGGCGATATAATTAAGTGGTACAACAGAATCGTCTACATGCTTGTTATTTTTGTATGTTTGTGTTAAGTATACTTTTTCATTATCTCCAAAACCACCATTTTCATCACTTTTTATAATAAATGGAGGCTTTATCTTATCGTTTTTAGACGTATCATCACTTAAAGGATAGTTTTGACCATTTTCTTGAGAAACATCAATTTTATGTTTTTTTGTAAAGAAATGCTTTCCTATATTCTCTCTAGAATCAATTACAACATCAGATAATAAATTTTCCTTGACTTTAGATAAATCGTCGTCCTCGCGATACATTTCTCCTTTATGAAAAGAATCAGGACGATTTTTATCACTTTTTACCACGTGAGAACTATGGTGCTCATAGCTTCGATCATCATCGATTTCATGATATTTTTCTCTATTTTCTCTAGAATGACTATCTTTTTCATTACTTTTTCCATTTTGACCTTGATAATGATGTACGTGCTCATTATCATTTTCGTGATATCTTTCTACACTTTCTCTAGAATGACCGCCAACTTTATGTTTTCTTGCAAAGTAACGAACCTGATGCTCACTACTTTTAGACTTTTCCTCAGAACTCCTGCCTGCTTCATGACTTGTCACAATGTCAGATCCTACACGATTATTGACTGTGTTATCGTATTCATGAGGGAATTTACCATTAATATCGACTGCACTGTTAGAATCAGAACGCTCATTGCTTTTAGACGAATCATGTCCACTTTTTTTAAAGGGATCAGCATTTTCATTGCTTTTAGGCGCGGTTTCATGTAACACTATTCTATTTTCACTAGAGCCGCTGTTTTTTACATTGTAAGGGTCATTAACTTCAGTACTTATGGTGTGACTGTTAGTTTCATCGATTGGATCAAACACATGAGATAAATCTTCACTTTTTTCAACACTTTTGCCAACGTGATCGCCATCTCCACTTGAATGTTTATTAGCCTCTATCGATAGATCTTCTGCATGATCAAGTCCATAATTCCCCCCACTAAATAATTTTCCGTTCTCATACACCCTCTTCCCAGAATAATCGCTGGAACTGTGCACAGTTTTACCGTTCACACCAGTGTTGTGATGGCTGCGAATGGTGTGTTTTGTTTCATGTGTGTACCATTTCCTTTTTTTGTTGCCACCGCTTTGGATTTCTCTGTCGTAGAGGAAACCTCCTCGTGCTACCTTGTCTCCCAATCCAGGGTCGCTGGATACGTAGTTTAGGGTTGAACCGTTTTTATGGTGTTTCGACCACCAGAGACGTGTTAAATCGTTTTGCGCTGCTGTCAGGTCTTCAACGGGTCCGTCGATGATGAATTTCCGCCGGGAACCCCGCACTTTTAAGGCCTAGGACAAAAACGTTTTGTTAGCTACTTATTACATACATATATACATAAGATCACGCCTGTGTTCCCAAATGGGGTAGGCAAAGCACACGATACATGATATAGACAAAACTATTATTACAATTATATCTCGATTCGCAGTCACTTCTAGCATAGTTTTAGGTTTGCAAAGATGGAGGATCTCCTCACGCTACGCATACACATACATACATACAATCGTGCCCGTGCTTCCAAATGGGGTAGGCGGAGCGCACGAAACGTGACATAGACAAAACCATTATTATGACTATATCGCGCTTTGCAACCACACACACACACACACACACACACACACACACACACACAAGTATTCTAAATATTTTCTCTTATTATTATTAAATATTTTGCCAGAAAATGTAAAACGGTAACAATGTATGTACTTATACAACGTGAATAAATCTGTATTTGTATTAATAGGTAGAACCTACAACTCCGGTTGGAATGAGCGGAACCTCCTAACACAAGTACTTTTATACTTACCTGGAGGATCTGGCCATTATTATATGTACCTTGTAAGTTTATACCCAATAAATATTTTGGTTTTTTTTTTTTTGGAGGAGGTAGAATAGTGACAGGTTGCTAGCCTGTCGCCTAAAGCATACCCAAACCTATTTCCTTAGTCGCCTCTTACGACATCTACGGAAGAAATGGAGAGGTGTTATTCTATCGCGACACCACACGGCAAACTACTACTACTACTTATTAGTTATCTTTAAACTCTTGTCAATACTTTACGTGAATGTTGTTAGGGGCGGCTAAGGAAATAGGTTAAAGTAAACTCTATATTTTAGCCGACAGGTTAGCAACCTGTCACTATTATACCTGCCAACTCAAAACCTAAAACATGCTGGAAGTTAATAGTCATGATTTTGTCTATGAAGCGTTTCGTGTACTCTGCCTACGCCATTTGGGAACATAGGCGTGATGTGTGTACATTTGACACTTGAAAGCGATAGTACTGCGTCTACGTCGTTTTGTTTGCCAAATAAATTACCAACAGTGGGGCTCACTCATTAAGAAATTAAACCGGATAAACTCAGATCTTTAGATAGAGATTAGAAATGACATGTTTCAGAGCGATTCATGATCCATCATCAGGAGCAATCTTTGTAAGTCGGTGTCAGTAGCGTCAAGCAGTCGAGGGGAAAGAGCGACTGCGCGCAGTGCGCGTCTAACCACACATGCCGTGGCGCGTTGCTTCTATCACGAATCAGCTCTAAGCATGTTGAAGTTATCCTTACACAAAAACACCATAAACACAAAATAAAAATACCATTATGAGGTAAAATTGTCCATCTAAGAATTATAAAGTACAAACATCGACGTTTCGTCTTCCAAAAAATAAAAGTGTTATTTTTTAAATACGATAGGTATTGAAAAAGAAGGTGTTTCGTCTATTCTTTCCCGATTATTCTTTTTTCGACAAAATCAACATAATCTTTGATAATGGCGCGTAAATTTGAGCAATTATTTAAGCATTTAAAAAGTCGTGCCGTATAATTTGCACGTGATTATGTCCGAGTTGTGTCGTGTCTAGAGTGACACCTCGCCATTACTTCCGTGGATGTCGTAAGACGTGAGTAAAGAAAGACTAGCAAGAGTCTATCAACATTATATTAGGTAAGATTTCAAATTAGGGTGACCGCACCAGTAATGGACATAGAACCAGTAATGGACAATGACTCTTATTTACTACCCACTAAGGAAAAGTCATTTGTTTTACAACAATCAATTCACAACTCTATGGTCTTTAAATTATGAATGAAGTGTCCATCACTGGTGCTTGTCAGCTTAAACCGTCCATAACTGGTGCCGTCACCCTAGGCCATTTTAAATATTCTAAAAAAAATCCTTTAAAATAATTAAATACTTATGTTAAACATTTGATTTTGCTGACGGTACTTTCAACTGTCACTTCGTTCAGTGATGCCAACAGATAATTTTGCACTCCCGAAACCCCCATGTCCGTTTTCAGTACTGATGAGCTTTGAGTTTTTGTGATTTATTTAGACACTCGTACTAGCTGATACTCATCACAATCATAATTTATTATCGTTCTACTATTAATATTATTATATTTTATCTACATCCCAACCACGATGTCTATTAAAATACCTTCAGACACAATAAGCATGAGCAAATATAGCATAGGTACATTCAGAA
The DNA here is from genome assembly GCA_005406045.1 of Adoxophyes honmai. Classification (NCBI taxonomy): domain Eukaryota; kingdom Metazoa; phylum Arthropoda; class Insecta; order Lepidoptera; family Tortricidae; genus Adoxophyes; species Adoxophyes honmai. Next base: position 108,357 of record BHDV01035164.1, read on the forward strand.
ACCTATCTGGTAACATTGTTCTCAGTTCAAATTTCGAACAAAATTCAAACAATACAAATAATTTCAAATTCGGAACACGCGCTGGATGCGGCTGGCGGCAAGCCTGTGACGCCGATGCGCAATTGTTTGTGGAATTCTAATTTCTGCCATTTTAGCTGTTATTTGCACGTCATATAATTATTATCTTAAAATATTTTTCACAATTATTATTTAAATCTAGGTAAAGTTATGTTTGCACATAATTGAGATTAGCAATAAAATAAACGTGATTATTTATATGAAATTAATTGAATACCTAACACTTAATTTCTTCCGTGGATGTTTGAAGAAGCGATTAAGGAAAGGTTAAGGTATTTTAGTCTTAGGCGATACCTAGCAACCTCTCACTTATACCTGCCAACTTAAAACCTAAAAAATATTCTAGAAGTGGCTAGGTAACCTGGTTTAACCTACGTAGCGTTTCGTCTGCTCTGCCTACCCATTCATGTATAAACTACAATCTGCGTCGTATTTTTAATCCGATTATGCGGAACAAAACCATGCCTCGTGCTTTGCATCATGTCGATTGGTTTAAAAATATGTAATTCGAATTAGTCCGTTAGTATGATTATGGAAAAATATGATACACGTGATTTTTAACCCCCGACGCAAAAACGACGGGGTGTTATAAGTTTGACGTGTCTCTGTGTGTGTGTGTGTGTGTGTGTGTGTGTGTGTATGTGTGTAAATGTGTATGTATCTGTCTGTGCCATCGTAGCTCTCAAACGGATGATCCGATTTTAATGCGGTTTTTTTTTGTTCAAAAGCTATATCCGTCGAGAGTGTTCTTAGCTATGTTTGGTGGAAATCGGTTCAGGTCTTCAAGGTCATCAGGTCATTTGTTAGGTGTGATGAGAATGTTACACGTTCAGCAAAGCCATCGCGTTGAGGCTCGTCGGGGTTTTTTTAATTTTTAATTAATGTTGGTTTTTGTTTTATCAAATAACTAAAACTTCCGGAGTAAACTTGTGACGTAACTCCTAAAATGTACCGTATAGTTAATGCCCCCCATTGACGATCACTCCGGGATGTGGGTTTTTCCTAAAACTCCGGCATCGCTCCGTTGGTTGTTCGCACTCTGGAGTGACGATTTGCCATTGACGATCAAATTGGACCAGGTTAATTGAGTTTTAGGAAAAACTTACATTACGCAGTGATCGTCAATGTGGGGCATTAGTCAGGCGAAACTTAAGCGTTCAATTATCGTATTTGTTTGTTTGTTAAAGAAAAAAAAATCTGTTAAAATTTTTGTGTTAATCTATATGACGGACTAAATAGCTTTTTTAGTCGTCTAGCCTATAATTATAATACTTACTTAAATATCATATAGCATTGTTGTACAATTCATACCAATCATGCAATCACCTAGTCTCAAATTTAGGCAATTTCAAGGCACTCTTATGAGTAATTACTAGACCACGGATAAACTCAATTTCTTAACCACTACCTACCTACCTTATTAACATCCGTGCCAATATATAAATGTGAAAGTGTGTTTGTATTCCTACGTCATTACACACGTGAAAAATGTCAATGTATTTATGGGTAATAAATACCTGGGTCGCTGAGACCGCCGCAGCTACCAGCAGGATCGCTGCGACCTGCATCTCTTGTCCACTAGCCAAGCATGAAAGCATACATTCACACTATTATATATACATTCATGGAACAAATTTATTATAATTCGTTCTGCTACATACGCTATGCAGTCCAATTATTATCAAATTTGCTATACGACGCTATATAACCGTTAAATTGTATCAACATGTCGCTCGCGGATTTACATGTGCATTAAATTATGGCGGTGTAAAGAAAATTGGCGGGAATCGTATTAAAAAAAACAAATTGACAAAGGGGCCGTGGGTTGTGGAACCGTGGGTTTCATTGTGTTTTCGCTCCAACTCTAAACGATTTTTTTAAATGTTTTTTTTTTTAATTTAAGGTGAGGGTAAGTTCACGAATTGCTTTTATAAAGCTTAAAATTTGACCAAGTTACTTACAGGCACTACAGGCACTTTTTACCAAGTTAAGGAACCCTTCGTGCACAAGTTTGACTCGCTCTTGGCCGGTTTTTATTATACAATAAAAAAATCAAATATAGTCTTGTAATAAGTTATTTTTGCCCGTTTTTTACACGTGAAAAGTTTATTGAGGTACTTGCGAATAAAGAGTGCTTATTCATATTCAACGACTATACTTGAAATTCCTTTGGTTGTATAGTCTTAACAATGTAATAGATAAAGTCAAGGAAATTGATACCGGTGCCACTTTGAACCTTTTCATAATGAGTTTCATATTGCTTTGATTAGAAGACAGTGGTATGTCAGTGACATTTCTTGTAAAAAGGTACAAAGTGGCACAGTTACTAAATTCTTAAATTACAGTGATATTTCTTGTAAAAAAGTACAAAGTGGCACAGTTATCAAATTCTTTGACTGCACAGATGTTTTGGGAAACATATAGGGGAACGTTTTTGAAACAGGTCACAGGTCAAGAGTACTCAAAACCAACGAGCGTGTTTTTACAGAAATTACTTCTAGTATGAATGTGGATGAAGCAAAAGAGGTGTCACGATCGTAGCAAGTGGAACAAAGTGGTCTCTGCCTACCCCTATGGGAAAGAGGCTTGACAGTTAAGTATGTATGTAATGTAAATTCTTAAAAAAGAAAAATTCTCTTAAAGACCATTTTGCTCCAATATTTAATGTTTGAAACACAATAAAACAACTATTTACTTCAACATCGTGTATTAAAATACATAAAAAACTTTACAGTGCGATATAACTGGGTCGATCAACTTTTTCTTGTCCCGAACAGAGATTTTTTCTAAAAAAAAAAACTTTGAATATCTTATACTTTTACGCTTTTA
>BHDV01035164.1:116544-170718 GCA_005406045.1 Adoxophyes honmai
AATACGATATTCCATCCTTTTTTAACCTTGTTAATGTATTATTTTTGCACTTTTTCACGGAGCACTTAGGCATGTTGATCCGATAGCGTACGGCACTCGACTACGGGCGCAACTGTGCTTAGAGGGATTTTAAGCACAGTTTTCTCGAGACACATTTTTAGCGCTGGTGGTGTATCTTGGGTATATTAAATCTATGCTGCCACCTTAAAACCAAAAAATGCTAGAAGTGGCCACGAAACGTGAAATAGTCATCGTTTTGTGTGCTCTGCCTACCCCTATTGAGAGCACAGGCGTGATGTTCTGATGTAAGGTAAACGTCCCTGTGCTCGACATTGACCCAAAACTTGGCATTGGCACTTGCAATCTTATGACATTCCATAGTAAAGGTGAAATCAGACGGTTCATTTTTCTTTCATTTTCGCCTTTCATTCGGTACTATTCACTCGAAATGACACGTCTGAACACGGAATGAAACAAAACTGTCGAATGAATTCACTAGAAAAATGAAGCAATCACTCGGATGAACGTTCATCCGAATGAATGAACCGTCTGATTAGGCCTTTAGAGAGGTGACAGATCGGTCGGTGCCACTAATTTAATGGGCTCTGAGGGGTCGAGCAATGGTATGTTTAGGCCGGTCACATACATTCGGAATTTTTCCGTTCGGAATCCCGAATCAGACTTTCCGAACGCAATCAATCCATACAAAATCTATGGACCGCCACACACATTCGGAAAAATTCCGTGCGGAATTCCGAACGGAAAGCTTGCGAATGTGTGTGGCGGTCCATAGATTTTGTATGGATTGACTGCGTTCGATTTTCCGATTCGGGATTCCGAACGGAAAAATTCCGAATGTATGTGACCGGCCTTACCCTTGTTTGTAAATTACATACTAAACGAATTTTCAAGGAATTATGTGGGCCGATCCCGGCGGCACTGCAATGCCGGGCCGACCCGTGTCGGGAGTGGAGCAAGCCCCGAACATCCCAACGGTTTACAAAAATCAGTTTAATATACTGGTCCCTCAGTGAGGGAACTTTCAGATATTAAGCTGAAAAGAACAGATACTACACTTTGATCTTAGCCAAAAGGCCGAGAAGCGATGACCGTACTGAGTTAATAGAAGGACTTCATTGAATCAGGAAAAATCTTAACACCGCGATGTAGGATGGGGCTTGCGTTTGATAGTGACATCTAGCGGGCGTTTCGGTAACTATTCAAGCAAGAAACTTTGTAGAATGTGACATAGATGGCGTTGGCTCGCTCCATGTTTGGTTTTGGAGAATGTTGTTTTATCTGAGGATTAATTTTATTTATGAACTAGCAAGTACACGCGGCTTGGATTTTGCTTTTTTTTCATAGATATCTACCCTATTGATAATAATATGAGCAAAAGAACATAGCATAACCGTCACGCCTTATTCCCTGCGGGGTAGGCAGAGACAACAGAGCGCCATTCGCTTCTATTCTGACATACTTCTCTCACTTCACTTACATTCATATTTCTCGTCATACAAGCTCGACGGTTTCGGGTACTCCTAATTTGGCCTCCCTTAAGTACATCGTCGATCTGGTCGATATACGTTTTTCGGGGGCAAAAGAAATTGGTATTAATTTTTATAAACTTTAGTGAATGAAGGTGGTGTAACTGTAGTTTCATTTCAGGAGCATATAAAAAAGGTATGCCTTAGGCGACAGACTACCATCCTGTCACTATTGGGTTTCGGCACGGGCTATCCGTTTCCCAAAACATCCGTTCCCAAAACACCCGTTCCCATCACCACCTTTTCCCAAATAATCCGTTTCGCAATATAAGTGCTTCCCAAAATATGCTTCTCTCAAAATATAAGTTTTAGCTTGATATCCGTTTCCCAAAAACATCTATTCCCAAAATGACCGTTCCCTTTACTACAGTTTCCTAAATAATCAGTTTCCCAAAACACCCGTTCCCAAAACACCCGTTCCCATCACCACCTTTACCCAAATAATTCGTTCACCGATAAAGATTTTACCCAAAAGTTGAGTTGATGCCAAGAATGCCAACTGTATAAAAAATGATCTGGAGTAAAATTCATAGGGCGTAAGTTTACATCTACAATCTACATCTACACTAATATTACAATGAGGAAAATTTGTTTGCATGTTTGTTTGTAGTATCTAACTATAGTCGCTTTTTCTGTCTGTCGTGTTGTATGCTTAAAGCTAAAGATACTTTAGGCGACATTTGTCGTGCGACATGTCGAGCGATGTAGCACGACGTCGCCGGACATCGCTCGACATGTCGCGAGACTTATATCCGCGTATGTACACGTGTCGCGGAACAAATGTCGCCTAAAGAAACGGATATTTTGGGATTACGGGTGTCATGCATGAGCGACGTATCTTTTGGGATCCGGTTGATATGAATACCGGGTATTTCGACATAGTGATGTCATGAGAAACGGATATTTTGGGATTACGGGTGTCATGAGAGACGTTTCTTTTGGCATCTGGTTGATATGAACACCGGGTGTTTCGACATAGTGGTGTCGTGAGAAACGGATCTTTTGGCATACTTTCATTTGAAGAAACTGATATTTTGTACCGGGTGTTTTGGGAACGGATGTTTTGGGAAACGGATAGCCCGTGCCGAAACCACTATTGTACCTGTTGAGTTAAAAACTAAAAATGTGCTGGAAGTGGCTGTTTTTAAGCGAGAAAATAGTAATGCTTTTGACAATGTGTGATCCACCTAATGTTGACTATCTTATACCATGTTTCAAGCAAAATGAATGATTTTGATTTATGTAGCGTCCTATATTATTATGCTCTGCTTATCACGTTTGGGTATACATAGAGATGTGACATATGTACTTTGTTTGTTTAGTTTTAACGAGAATGAAATGTCATATTCTAAAGAAAGTTCCAAAATAAACAAAATTTTTTTTCGTTCCATTTTGAAATAAATTGTTAATAATTTATTCAAGAAAAACATCAGATTCTAACTACACTTATTGAAGATTATACGTTAGTAGTTACCATTATCAACAATGACAAAGCTAAAAGCTATCTTATCAAAAATTGGAGGGCACTCCAACTGATTCCAGACCCACTATAGAACCCAATCACAGTAAACGTCATAGTGACATTGCATTGCTCGGCAAAGGAAAACTTTATTATGTTTACTGTGATAAAGTTCTGTGGTGAGTCAGCTATAATGGTTCAACCTTACAAATGATATCAATAAATCAATGAAATCAAGCAGCTCTTGAGTAAAATATTTACTAGAGATGTGCTGAATATTTGTTTGATATTCTGTATTAGGCATTTTTTTCACTATTCCTACATACATACACCAACCCTGCATCCCAAATTGGGGTAGGCAAAGCATGCGAAACGCTACATAGACAAAACCAAGACTATTTCACGTTTCGTGGCCACTTCTAGCATATTTAGTTGGCAGGAATAATAGTGACAGGTTTCTAGCCTGTCGCCTAAAAATATAACTTAACCTAACATAACGTATTTATTTAGGCTGGATTATTATTATGATTTATTAAGTAAAGCTAGTAATAAGTACTCCTACTTATAGTGAAAAATAACGGAACTATTTTTCACTATGAGTGAGTCTCACGGTAGTTTTATACTTCTACTTACTTAGCACAGGCAGCATCCACATCCGGGACCAAGATGCCAATGTGTCCGTAGCCCCTCGGCTCGGTGTTGCCGTTGTGGTAGGCAGAGTTGTCACTCTCCGTGCCCCAGTTGCTGCAATCATGGTTAGATACAACTAAGATTTAATTATGTCACTTCATCTATGGGCCTAGACTTTGTTTTGTCTTAACTATTGAATTAAAATTAGTATATCTAATAAAAAAAAACCGGCCGAGTGCAAGTCGGACTCGCGTTTAAGGGTTCCGTATCAAAAACTGTAAAAAACAAAATGTTTTTTGTATGGGGTTTGTACTTGTGTTTTGTTTTGTTTAGAATCCTTGATATTATTGTAATTAATTTGTTCTTTTACTATTTATTAAGTTTCCTTTTGTGAATTATTATGTGTTTGTGACATAAAAATTTGATATGTGTATGTGTAATGCAATTTACAGAATTAAATAAATTAACCCTTCTATGTAGTAGGCTTGGGTTTAAACTTAGTTTGTCAACTAATATGATTATTAATTTTCTGTGTAGTGTCAGGTTAGAATAACACCTTTCAATTTCTTTTGTGGATGTCGTAAAAGACGACTAAGGAAATAGATTTTAGCATACATTAGTAACTTGTCACCATTACACCCCATTCTTATTTTTAAAAATAGCTTTATGTGCTCTTTTTTTATTTGGCAATATGGGCATTATTGTATGTATGTAAATAATCATTTTGATGTAAAATCTGAACACTTACTATGTCAACTCCAGCGTAGCTTTCCTTGTGGTAGCCCACACCGTCCTCTTAGCATCATCCTCGGGAATGTCAGCCGGGTCCTCGTACCCCATGAAGAACAGTGAGAACTTCATAGCCGGGAAGTGGAGCTGCTTCAGCAGGGTCATACCGAGCACCCCCGTGTAGAAAGGCAGCGACTTCCGGGGATCCTTGATGCGGTACATCGTTTGTTGGAAAAGGAAATCCTGGAAATTTAAATGAGATTTCAAACTTTGTGTTTGTTACTTAAACTTTTGGATACCTTAAACATTTTATTTCTATCTCATTTAACACCATAGAGGATAGAACCTATAGAGAAACAATGTTCGCAACCCCGGTCCGCAAATGTTTGTTTATTTCAATATACTAACGTGTAGTGTCACTGTCACAGAAACTGTATGGAGCCAACAACAGATCTGCGTGCAACTCCTGATATTTCTAGATGTAAATTAATATACTTGCGTAATGACGTACTGTTCCATTCGTTGGTGTGGTAAAAACGGAAAAAATTCAAATTTGAAAACAGACGGTGTTACATTTAACCGGTAATTAACAGTAAACATGCATTTTTCAATTTATATTCATTTTAGTGCAGCTCAAGTTAACTGGTCATTCAAAATGACACATAATTATGCATCTCACTTTCACCTAGGTGTCATCCCATTACTTCATTTCATTCTGTCAATACACAATGTAACTAGAGTTGCGCTGTTAATAATCAAATGATGTATCGATATTTATAAGTATTTCGTATTTTACGGTGCCGAATTAAATAAATGTTAACATAACATAAAATCACGCTTTTGTTCCCAAATGGGGTAGGCAAAACACACGAAACGTGAAATAGACATATCCATGATTATGACTATTTCATGCTTCGCAGCCACTTTTAGCATCATTTTGGGCCAATCAATCAATCAAATCAATTTTCGAGGTTCGTGTTGAGGGCCCGAAGTCTTCCACTGCTAACAATTACAGTCCAGTGTCCCCGCGGGTTTTATTTAGAAAAAAACTGCTTTTTTGTATTTTTCAATAACAATCATTTTTGTAAAGTTTTGATTGTATTCACTTAAATTAAGCTGTAATCCGCTGTGATTGAAAGTAGGTTTATTTTAGATTCATTTAACGAAACAGTTCACTGTTTACAGTAGGTAACCTTGATAAAAAATTTCGTATTTTTTAATTTTTTGACAGTTTTATTTTATTATCTCGGTCCAGATTAGCATTTTTTTTTTCAATAATCCAAAAGATGACTGCATTGGTAAGGAATTAAATTTGTTGGTGAATTTTATAATCTTTTATTTTAAAAGTGGTTTACATTTCATTTATAATTGTACAAGAGCGATATTAATATTGAACGATGAGTGCGAAGACAGAGAGGTGAGCTTGTTTTAAAAATTGCGTTCCAGGACAATTAGTAAAAAATTACTATTATCGATACATTTGTAAACTTGCCCAACTCTAGTGTGGCGCGCGATCTTGGGCCGGCCAATAAGAGCACAGCGAGGTCTTCAATTGTTTTGCGGAATAATTTCCGAACAACCAAGATGACATTAGTACTCTATAGGTTATATCCTCAATGTTTAACACACATCCACACATGCATAACGCATGTATACCCAAGTGCTATATGTATTTTGATGACCCTTTATTGCACATAAAACAATAACAAGTACAATTACATTTACATAATACAAGTTACAGGATAGTCAATAAAAGAAGTTAAGGACTTATCTCTGAGAGATCTCTGCCAGTTAACTTTTGGGCGATTGACAGGATATTGGGAATGGGTGGACATACAAAAAAAGGTAAGGACTTCAAACTTAAAACTAATTAAGCTAAAATGCTATTTATACCTACATATAGCTAGAAAAAGCCATGCTTATTGCATATTTTATATCCACTTGGAGTATAATGAAATATTATTTTTAAAATATTTCATTCACTCAGTCCCCAGCATTAACATGGCAACATTTTAAGTAGTAGAAGTAAGTTCACAGATCACTTTTATTTTAACCACTTAAAATCTTGATAAGTTAGATTCTGGAAACTGTTAAGTTTTGTATATTGAAATTAAAATCTCTCAATGTTTAATTCATTGCTATAAATAGCATGAAAATTGTACTTATAAGCTACTGTAGCTTTTTATCATGTTAGTAATATGTGACATTGTTATATTGATTCAAATGAACTCAATATCTTATAAGCTATAAACATTTTAAGTTATGTTAATGAGAAATAAAAAATGTTTGGCAGTTTAAGAAAAAAAACTGTCTCTAGTTAGTAAAAATCATGTTTTAGTGTTAGTTTGGTGTGGATAATATTAGTATGAGTTATTCATTCTAGAAATTAACTTTTTATCTTATCAATAATGTCATGGGTCAAAACGTTTACCCAACTTACTTGCTTAAAAAAAACTCTTTTTTTTAATTACCTTAGTTCCCTCATGAGGCTTAACGCACAGCGATTCCACTTCTTGCGGGGAAATGCCTTCGGCCGACATGGTTCTGCAATTTAAAAAACTTTTGATTGTGAGGTTAAGTTCGGACAATCTTTGCTACTGACTGCACGATTGAGAACTGATGTTTGGGTAATCAATGGAGTTATTTTATACTTTATTTACCTGCAAGTGGTGAGATTAGGTCGGAATGTTCTAGGAAATGATAAAGCTGATACGCGAATCAGCCGCTGTAGCACAGTCATTAAATATTAAATAAATCGAAATCGTCAATTTGACAGCTGATAACCTGCGTTTGGTTTCATAATCATAACATTGAATCGAATCGAAGTGAGACTGCGTTTTGCTCGCAAGTTTTTGTTTATAAATAAAAATGGTTATTTTTTTTGCTAGGGTCATAACTTATGAAATAAGAACTGTAAATATCTACTAAGTGAGCATTAAAAAGGGGTTACCCTTTTTATTTATAACCCACAAGTCCAAACCAAGCCAAACTTGGAATTGGCGGGAACTACCTATATAGTCTCCGGCATCTATCTTCGTAAGGTTTTCTTATAGTGGGTGTAAGTTGACGCCAGTGGCAAAGAATAGAAACTATTACTACGTAAAGAAGCGACACTCACCTCCCCCCGCCAAAATATCGTCGCCTGCGACGTAGCAGTCAACGAGGCAGTCACACCGCGCTTACGTCACACGGTTGTCAGTACGAGTACACGTTCACAGTACGGTTGTGAGTTCACAGAATGCGCGGGTAGGAACATTTTCTCTAATATTTTTTACTTAGATGTGAAACACGTGAAACTATTGGCTAGAGAATAGAACAAAAATGGTTCGCTATTGTTCGGTATACAGGTGTTTGAAAATCAGTTATTCAAACAAGAATCGGAGGTTTTAAGATTTCCATCCGATGAACAAATGTAAGAAACGCTCACATTATTTCAAATTATTTTGTATAATTAGGCAGTGCTACTATAGTTTTTCTTATAAAAAATCTTCTTAGACACTTAATAACTAACTTATTTAATGAGTTCTTAGTTAGTTCTACAAAGCTACAAATTGAGTGATGGCCCCACATCGTGCGTGTACAGACGTTATGTTGTTTATGTAGTAGTAGTAGGCTGTCTCGCGCGGTCGGTTGTATGGAGTGTCGGGGGCCTGCCAGTGGCACCCAGTGGTTCACGCTCCGGTTTTTCCGTGGTAAAAGAATATTCGAACTTATCCCCACTACTTAAAATCTAGCCGAGTTAGCATTTCTTTTCCAGTCATACCGGCATGTATTAACACATTCACGACCACGCCTAAAATCAAAACATTTGCGCGGAACCGAGTAGTCTATAGCCAGTACAAAATGAACCCGGCTCCCGGGTTCTCGGTATCTGGCGAATGTTTTGAAGAACCCGGGAGCCGGGTCCTTGGTTCTGAATGTGTTAAAATAAAGTCTGCAGCGACCATAGCGCCACCTATGGTCCAGTAGTAGAACTTCTTCCACAAATTTCATCAATCGTTAAAGCGTTTTACATCGCGCTAACGAAGTTTCAAATATCAATTGCCTAAATACAACTTCCAACTTTTTCTCTGTGGATTTCAGTCCCCAGGTAGGACATCTGCCTGGAGAGAGATCTGTCTATTGGAGTCTTTCTCACAGGGGTAGGTATATAGCAGTCACATAAAGTAATTGTAGACAGGTGAGAGACAATACTTGTTAGATGGGTGGGTATTAAATTTATTAGGTTAAATAACATACATACATACATATACTCACGCCTGTATTCCCATGAGGGGTAGGCAGAGCACATGGATAAATAACAATGCAGAAAATTACGCAAGATGAGGTCACTCACGTCCTGTTCAGGTTTAACCATTCTTTATCTCCAATTCATAAATTCAAATCAATCAATCATTTAATCACAACTAATCTCATCCCCAATCAACTGTAAGTTTTTTACATCTTTTACGGATGTTTCATTTGATGACTTGCTAAAAATATTATCTTACTCCTTGTTTATAAATTTAAGCTTTAATCTAATCTTGATGATAAAGGGTTATTGATAGGCTTGGTCCTAAAGATTTTCAGTTACATGGGGAGATTCTAGCAATTTAGTAATTTAATGGTAAGTTACGCCTGAGGATGGTAACACTTAAATTTATTTGTTCTCTATAAATTAAATTTGAATGTTGTATTTACAATTAATTTGTACTTTGTACAGTATGCAGGGCCTTAGAAGGTAAACTTGACTCACTTCTAATAGGAAGACCAACTTTAAATTTGTTCAACTCAATAGTTAACTTTATGGTTTTAAAAGTATTGCAGTGTGAAAATTACTGGGCCATGGTAGAATAATTTGGGCTTAATCATTATTTATATTTAAGTTTGGTGGGACTTGATCACAGTATTTTTAATTTTCAACATACTTTTAAATAGTTTTTATACCTACAAATTTTGGTTGTGTTTAACACATTCAATACCAGCAGCGTTACACTGAATGTTTTTGACACAGACGCTGTGTCACTAGCGTCGAAGATGTTAAAACTCTATTAACATATAAAAATAATTTGTGATTAAGTACAGAAGTTTATAACATATTGGCACCAATGATCAAAATATGTACACAAAACAAAGATATTTTAAAAATACTGTCAAATGGAGAACCCCTTTCTTTCTAAAAGTGTAACATATGGTCTTGTCAGTACAACAGGAGCTGAGCTATGAAGCTGAAATAAAATAAAAATAAAACAAAAACTTATTTATTCTTTCTTCCACAAATAAAACTTTTCATACAAATATCTAATTTCCTCTAACCATAATAAATCTCTTTCTATTGACGTCAATTGGCATTGATAGGCTGAAATCATCCTAACATCCTTAAAATCATCTACAAAAATATCACCAACAACACAGAGAGAGTCACCAGGAGAAAAAAAAATAGGATTAACTTTTTTTTTCTCAATAGCTTTTATCATCTGTGACATAATAAGTATGTTTTCATCTCCCCTTCTAGATGCATCAGCAAAATCCGCAAATAAATTGCTATAGGCCCTGGTAGAAATATTCGAATTGTTCTTCGTACTGTCATAATAGACTATAATGCTTCCTGTAGGATCACTTAGCTCGAAGTTAGTTGTAGTTTTCGAGGCGTTCGTATTAAAAACAGCGGTCACTGTTCCGTGTAGCATAACGTTTTTAAATTTCAGGCCGAATAATTCGTAAATATACTTGTTTTCTTCAGATCTAGTAGCGCGATAAATGTCTTGTATGTACAACTTTAGTGGGTTTCTTTGAAGCGTAATTGGAGCACTTTCACTTGTAGAAGCCATTTTTTAAAGTCAATTCAAAGCTTTCTTATAACTAATCGCATAATTAAGAAAACTATCCTTATTTCAAATTACTAAAAAATATTTCGATTCGAAATCGAAACTTTGCGAGCGTTGAAAAGTTGAAATGTCATTTAATTGTCACTGTCAATTTTTTTTTTAATTTTTTTTTTTTTTTATTTATAATTTGTCCGTTAGGACAGGCTAAGGTCAGGGACCATACTGCCTCGTCTTCAGTAGTAATATTATATTATTCAGTTATTAAACCTAAACCTAATCTAGACCTAACCTAAACCTAACCTAAACCTAAACATAAATCATTAGAATGCGAGGGTGGTGAAGTACGCATTCTAATGCTCAATGGAGTTTAGCACGAGATGAACAGTCCAAAGCAGACGTAATCGCGGGAGGGCGATTCCCTTTACTTTTCACATTCCCTTTAATGTTCATGGATAATTGACACATTATTGCACTAATTCCACCACACTAACACAATAATAGCCACTACATGTTAATTAATTGAATTGAAAAGCAAAGACCGTCCTACTCTGTCAGTTTCCCGCGCAAAACTCTTTTTTTTTAATAAACCATTCGTTTTAACAGTAAAGGAGTAGTGTTCATACAGTACTAATACATACTTTGTGAAGGGCAATCTATAAAGTAAACATCATGAAATCAGAACTCGTCTATAAGAATTCCACTTTAAAAAGAAAATTATGAAAATGCGACGAAGTCGACATGACACGTCTTCGATAAAAATCGCCGCTTGTGCTAGCCGGGCATCGAACGCGGCAATTATGCAAACTGTCTGCCTTCACTTATTTGTCGAGTGTTTTCTCGAGTGCCTAGTGATGTAAACGTCACAATGGCATAATTAGTTTTATCGATAGAATTTGCATGGTTGCTTATTTGATACGTACGGGACAAGTTGTGAACCTGGAATCATTGAGTATTATTGTCAAACCACTCGAAAAGGCGACTCTGTGTCCGTAGACTTAGACAGTTATGCGGGATTAAGCAGGCTTTTAATTCTTTGAAGGACTGTTCATTTCATTGTATGTATTACAAAGAAAAGAGAGCAGTGGAAAGTGGCAGGGGAAAGTCAGCAGTACGGCAGACTAATTCTTATATCTATTCACTTTGATGAGGCAGTATTATTAACAATGCGTCCGGGAAGTAACTTTCGGAATTCTACATAATTTGACTTCGAATACGAAATTCATGCATATAGGGTGTTATGGGTTGAGCAGTACGCGTATGGCAGCCATGATACTTACCACCTCATTCGGCATTCGGCATCTGACGTTTGTTTTGAGCGTTTGAATGTTGTTCATCATTATGGAATTTTTCAATGTTGGGTTTTTGTTTCCTGTTGAGTTCGTATTGTGAGTTTATGAGGACACATGTGAAAGGATACATCACAAAAAAAAAAATTAAAAGGGCAGAGGTCAAGATACAGTTCCATGGAGTTTGTTCCACGAAGATTTGGAGCTTGTGACACAAGAGCGCTGGAGACCGTGCATATACCATCGCGAACAGGGATTGTTGAGCCGCTTACTTATGTTTGTAACTTGGTCGTGTAATACTAATCCAATAGCTGACATCTGGTCGGTCACATCGGCCATTGATTACACGTCTAAATTGCGAACAGTGGCAAGTGACTCAACAATCCCGGTTCGTGACTGTACCACGTTATCAAAATTGAGGATAAATTGTGTCAATTAGACCATATTTTATTTATGACATAGAACCGTTTATTATTAGTTATAAACGCCGGGGAAGGTGGGTTGATTGGATCTGACATTAAGGGATTAAGAAACCATTTATTTTGCTGTTTTTGTTACTTATTTAGCCAAGTTGTATGTAATAAAAATAAGGCAACATTTCTCTTACCAGTACTTCAAGTGTGTTCAAATCGATGATGCAGTCGTTAATGAATTCGTTTGCAAGTTATCGCAAAATTGTATGGAAACTGAGACAGCGCCGCCAGCGGAACGTTTGCACAACTGCCACGGTCGACACAACATCTCCATACAATTTTATTCCGCAATGACTCGCAAACGTATCATCGATTTGAATACACTAGCTAGACGCTCAGCTACAACATCGATATGGGATCCCCTTGGAATGCATACTTTTATTTAGACTATTATTGTTTCGCATAATTGATTTGGCATAATTAATTTTGGCATAACAGTACTTTCGCATAATAATACTTTGGCCTAATACTTTTTTGGCATACTACGCTAATAGCGTAATTTCATTTGGACTAATTTGTATTGGCCGAATATACATTACGCATACTATTGTTTGGCCTAATAATTATTTGGTCTTTATGCATAATTTAAAAACTCAGTTTCGTTGTTACCATGCATTTACTATTATTATAGGACAATCGGCGAGACATGATCCCTGACATGAGCCATGACAGTTCACGTTAGTGATGGGGCGTGTCGATGGAACTTAACTTTATTAAAGACGAAGGAGTTTTGTTATGTTGTCGTTGAAGTGATTTAATTTTTTTGGCATAAATTAAAAACTAAAAAAACCTAAATTTTCCAAAAATAGAAATGGACCCATTTCATTTCCTTATCGTATAATTTTACCCAGTAAACAAACTTTCGTTTTGTGAATCAGGTCATTTATTTATGTCCATTAAAATATGGTGAAGCTCATGTAAATTGTCTAAAAGTTTTATGAACCATTTCTTGAAATTTTCAAAATTCATTTCTTCATGATAATCAGTCGTTTTTACTGATTTGAAGGCCCACAAGCAGTTAGGGACTAAACCTTTCGCTGTGCCTGCATGGCAGATAATCAAACGCTGGCCCTTGCTTTCCGGTGTTTTGGTACAGGACTTTTCTGTATCGTCTGTCCATGCTTTGGGGACTGTATGATTGGCATTGAGCCTAGTTTCGTCCAAATAAACCACTTTGTCCCAGTTCTTAACGTTCTTAATTTTTCGTAGAAAATCACACCTCATCAATGCTATGTCATTTCGCTCCATCAATATTTTCCTTTTGTCAGACTTCCCGTACCGAAATCCACATTTCTTTATGACGACTCTGAGAGAAGTGATACCGCCTTTAAATAAATCAGCAGATTTCAGCGATGCCAATAAGTTTTTGCAAGTTGGCGTAAATATGATTCCGTATCGCAGCATTCGCAGCCACATCGAAGTCATCGGGATGGGTTACGGGGTATGCCCTGTTATGTTTCTTATTCTTTGGAGATGAGAGTATGTTCTTCTCCATCGAGGATTTGCCGAACTTCTCCTTTGTAATTCGGGAGACGGTAGCCTTTCCGATTCCCAGAGCATCAGCAACACGGTCGCGTACGTTCTCAATTGGCAACAAAGGTCCACCATTTTGTTGCTCGCGAGCAAAATGATCTCGCAAGCGCACCACAAACTCCAGCGTTTCACTGTTGAGTACAGTTTTACGTAGTCTTTTCGGCATTTCGCATTGCAGACAACTTAAATGATTATAAATCGAAGACGGAAAGTGTACTACTTTAGTGTATTTTGTGTACATTCTTTTCAACTTATCGACATTTTTATCGACATTTTTTTATCGATATTTTTCCACATTAGTCGATGTCTTCCAAACGAAGTAACTTTTGCAAGACGTAAACGTAAATTCTGGTTGAGATAATTCCTTGTAAATGTTAAGAATTGTTATAATTCCATCGAAATATCATTGTAATGAAATAAATCTACCTAAAATAAATAAACGTAATTTTTAAACGCCTACGGTTCGATTTCAATGTAACGGTGACGCCGCTACAAGGTTGTATCGTGATTATTATTGTCAGTGTCCCAGGGATCATTACTCGTCGATTGTTCTATAGGTTAGGTTAGGTTAGCATGAAATCCAGGCGCGAAGCGCCTAAACATCGCGGAATAGTTCGCGGACCATCGTCGACATAGATTTAGTTCCTAAATAATACATAAGTATGCATACCATTGGTATGAATAGCAATAATTACTACGAGCCATTGGCACAAAACTTTACTATTTTTTGGCATAATACTGTTGTGCATATTGATATGATGCCATTTGATTATTATGCCTATTTATGCTTATGCTTATAGACATTAGTCTTGATGACAGTTATGCTTTCTGTGTTTATGCTTTTTAATGTTATGCGTTAAAAAATATGCGTAATGATGATTATGCAAAAAACAATTTCGGCGAAAAGTTTTATGCGAAACAATATTAGTAAAAAAAACTTTATGCCTTCCAATAGAGAACCCATCGATATCGATAAACACAACCCCGCCTCATCCTTATTCTCCGATGAGGCCGCATCGGAATGGCTCCCGCTCCGAGGCTCGTTATCTCGACTCTGTAATCGGGATCGATTGTTTTTGTTAACAAGATAACTTATCAGAGACGACTTGAGATTATTTGAGTATGGGTTTTGCTCCAGCATCGGGGATTCCCTAATATTTGGGAAAAGACTCGTCAGGTTATCGATTTTTATGAAACTGTTATTTTTTTGCAAACTGCTTCATTTTAAGAATAGCTATAACCCCACTCTGACCTGGCATGTACAAAAGAGACCACAAATATTTTAGACGTAAATAATTAATTACATAGTTTATTTTCTAACATTTTTAACTGGCAATTAAAGGCAAGTGTGCTAATTAATTTCTCGTTATAACTTATTGCGTCCGAGATGCTGAAACTTTTGTCAACGATGGGATTTCTTGTTGGAACTGAGTTATGTAGGTATGCATTGAAATGAAATGGTAAGCAAAATATAATTATCAGACCTGACTTCAGCCTAAACCGCAGAAATATGTATGGACGAAGTTTCCTTTGCCTACCATGGGTACTAAATCCAAGTTACAAAAATATTTTTTTTTGGTGATGTTTGAAGTTTTTATCACACCTACTTTCGCATGTTTATAATAATAATAAGTAACTTCAAGTTTTTTATATTTAAAAAAGATGTCATTTCCTAGTGAAATACTTTAGGTCTGCTTAAACCGCTACTTAAACACGCTCCAGCTATTTGTACGTTTGGCGCAGCCGGACACTGCTTCATGTTTGTGTTGTCTGTGCCCCTATTCCAAATTCGAATTTAAGCCCCATTATGGCTGCTTTGTTTGAAATCATTTGTGTTACAAATGCTATGTGGAAACATAAACCGTTCCTTTTGAATATAAGCAAAGCTGGGTGCTTTCTGTTTATAATATAAATACTTACTTTTACTTAGTCGTTATAATTATTTGTAGTTGCCTGCCCGTTTCTAAAACGTGACCAGAGTGGGTACTTACGGATGACCCATTATATCTATGTATATTTAATTATTAATTACCCACCTATACCTTATCGGTTTAGGTAGTTAAAACAATGTAAACAATCTTGATGTGTCTTTTTACTTAAACATACTCTTTATAAATCGAAATCTTTACATTTTACAATTTAGGTATGAAAAAATCATATACTTTCATAATTGAATTGTATAGTGTAACGATTTTCATTTTTAGACTGAGTATTTCAACAAAAAGACATGTCAAGATTGTTTAATATATTGTTTTAACTACCTAAACCGATAAGGTATAGGTAATTTTTTTAGGGTTTCGTAAGCAAAGGGTCAAAACGTGACCCCATTTTATTGAGACTCTGCTGTCTGTCTGTACGTCTGTCACGTCCGTCCGTCCGTAAGAGCTAGGCAATTGAAATGTTCAGAGATGATGTGTTTCTGTTGCCACCACGGATTAGATAAAGAAGGTTGGATTGGCAATACGCGCAAGGCAGGCGCACCACAGGTATGATCAAATGGTCATACTTTAAGAACCACGCGATCATACTTGTTTAGTGGCATGACGTTTGCATCGCCGTGCGGAGCTGCGCTAAAATCCTTTGAAAATGCCGTATTGTACGATTGTTACGAGTAGGTTAAAGAATCAGGCGTCAAGTAATAAGCAAGGAGTAATTTACATTCACCGATAAGCATAGAACCTTCGTTTTATAGCATATTTTTCGAAAAAACTATTTTTAATTATGAAATTCTAAGTAGAAACAACAATTACGCCAAGAGACACAGAATATGTACATTGCTGTTGAAGTACGCAAATATTTCGGGTGAAGATACATTTGACGCGCAATGGATAACGAAGAAATCAAAATAAACACGCTTCTTCAACTCGATCGCGGCCACGCCGGACTTGAGTTTGTAGTGAATCTTGTGCGGGTAGTTGTCTCGTACGTACGCACTTTCGACGCCGTGTGCGAACCAATTGCAGCTCTTTATTCTACGTGTATTAGTGTGAGTAATTGTGTATCTATTATTATTGTTGATGTAGTGGAGTTCTTTGGTGGGAGACAGGTGGCGACGCTGGTTTTCAAACAAAAGTGTGACTTTTGCCTATCCAACCTTCTTTATTCTGATCCGTGGTTGCCACTACATATAAGTATAACAACAAATACTAAAATCAAAATAACAATAATAATTAAGGGGGGTTCCCATGGGAAAAACCTGTTTTTCATAGAAACTTCGTTAGCGCGATGTAAGATCGCTTAGTTCAGCTATTCGATGTGTATGGCGCTGGGGCTCTACAAAAGAAATTAAGCCATTTATTAACAGAAATTTGACTCCGATAAAAGATTTTTGTTGTATCTAAAAATACATTGGCCTTAAAAAATAATAGTTTAAAGTTGGGTGTAGGTTCCCCTACGATTTTCCATCTATTACGGCAAATTGAATATTTTTTAATGCAGCAACACTTAAATATGACGTCAAAGTCTATGCAAGAGACCGATTTGAAAAAAAATCTATTGGTTTCACTGAACTGGCAACCAGCCAATTTTAAAGCCCATATCCACTGCAGTTTAATCGGAATCAGAGACATCAACCCAACGAGGGAAGCGAACTCATTTAATTTATTCACTCCCAATTCCTAAATTCGTAGTTACTTCTTAATTAGTTGATTTGTGTTTATCGATCTAAAAATGTTTACGATTGGTAAACATAAACAATTCCTCAACTTCCAGTACTTTGTAATTTGTTTGTTAAATTCGTTTCTTCAAATTGGCGGGAAAGAATATAACAATGGCGGAACGTGGAATCCTTTTTTTTCAGACGCCAGTGCCACAGACAAAGAAATAGTTCAAAGTTTGCATGTTTTTTGTTTAAAACTGCTAATAAACGCTTACACTAGACGCTTTGAAACTTTAATAATATTAAATTTAATCTTAACATTATAAGAACCAGTTAATTCGCATAACGACGCCTCTCCTTACAAGGAATAATGGTTATTGCTACGGCCGGCCATTTTGAAAAGAAAATGGCAGACACGATGCCTTTTAGCGGGAAAACGTGTTGACTTTGGAAATTAAAAATGGTTAGTCTTGTTATATTAATAACGGTAATTATAATTAGCCAATTACAGCTTCCACTAATAAGGGTACGTGGTAGAAAAGTTACATAAGATTTCTGTGCATTTTTGCTTCGGATTGGTTTATATTATATGTATACTATATTCCCCGTGTGGTGCCGGGTTAGAATAGCACCTCCCCCTTTCTTCCCGTGGGTGTCGTAAGAGTCGACTCTGGGAAAGGGTTAGTGTATTGTGGGCGACGGGCTAGCAACCTGTCACTGCAATATCACGTTTAACCATCAAGTTACCATGAAATTGCTAAGCGTGGCACTGGATTTTTTAAATTCATGTGCTCTGCCTACCCCTCTTGGGAATACAGGCGTGAGAATATGTATGTATACTATGCTTACGGATAACGACCAAGTGCGAGTCGGACTCGCGCATGAAAGGTTCCGTACCAAAAACAGCAAACAAAACACGTTTTTTCCATGGGAGCCCCCCTTAATTATTATTATTATTTTGTTTCAAGTATTTGTTGTTGTAGTGACTATAAAAACACATGATAGGGTAGCAACCTGTCACAATACTATACCTTTTAACCCTGAAAAATATGCTGGAAGTGCCAACGGATAGGAAAAAAATCATTATTTGACTTTGCAGGTTTTCGAGTGCTCTGCCTACCCCATTTGGGAATAAACGGCGTGACCTATGTATGTATGTGTGTAGGACTGAATATAATGAGTGTCATTACATTAATAATTTCCACTTTTATACGTAGAATCCTGAGAAAATTTCAAATTTCGTTTAATAAAATGCTAACCTTAAAAATGGCGCGTACAACCAATTAATCTGTCAAACTAACTTTTTTTTTAATAAAGTCAAAGGACCCAAGCTCATGCACTTCCCATCTACTAAATGTCAACGTTCATTACTTGATCATAACCCTCTCTATAAAAAAAAGAAATCTTGGAGTACATAGGGAGCTGGCAGCCGGCCAGGCGACTCAGCGGCCACGTGAGATGCACCGGTAGGGATGGGGGTGTCAATAATATCGATATCGACTTCACAAACTCCGGATATTACAGTGGTTTCATTATAACATGGTGCGGGTGACATCTGTGAAATTACATATTACAAAGTACAAGTGTCGATATTTGAATCAGTAAAACTAATGATGTAAAATGCTGATACCAAATAATATTTTGTGCCAATCATGTCCAAGCAACGAATAAGATCTACTTCCACATATATTTAGACTGTAGCAACTTTTTTCGAGTAAAACGAAACGGCGCATCAAGGTGTCACCCGCACCATGCTATAGTGAAACCACTGTAGATGATCTGCTTTTCGATTTTTAATTATTTTGTAAGAAACAAAGTGTTCCTATTTTTCAAA
Source organism: Adoxophyes honmai (assembly GCA_005406045.1). Classification (NCBI taxonomy): domain Eukaryota; kingdom Metazoa; phylum Arthropoda; class Insecta; order Lepidoptera; family Tortricidae; genus Adoxophyes; species Adoxophyes honmai. The sequence continues at coordinate 135,441 of BHDV01035164.1, forward strand.
ATCTGACTGACAGATGTACAGTCACGAACTAGGATTGTTGAGCCACTTGCCACTGTTCGCAATTTAGACGTGTAATCAATGACCGATGTGATGGGCTAGATGTCAGCTATTGGATTAGTATTACACGACCAAGTTACAAACAAGTAAGTGGCTCAACAATCCCTGTTCGCGATGGTACATTGAAATTATAGTGTGTTGACATATATTGTCATAACGTGTCTGTTATACGTTTAGACGCTATGGTCTACATTGAGAAAGCAGATATGATAACATTTTATCTGCGTATAAATGCCATCTTTCCATATGTCGGTGCCAACAGATACTTGACGGTATAATATTAGTTATCTTCGCAGTTATGTGTTAGCTCATTGAATTGTATAGGGAGCGATATTGACAGATATCTGTTCAGATACAGATCTAATCGAATCTGGTTAGTGTGTGACACGCTTAACATACTCATGATGTTTCATGAAATTCGCTCGTCGGGTAAATACCTATTTGAACCCATTCGTCACCCCGTCTATTATAGTTATAAATACTCAAATGGAAAATTGATTTGACATATTGTTTACGAAATAGCGGCGCTTCTATTTGTTCAAGATAATCGAATACAGGTCGTGACGTAACTGCGGTTTGCGGGGTTAGGTTTTAGATTGGTTCTGAGCACAGACTTATATCCAAATAGATGACTCAAGTGTTTGTACCATCGCAAACGGAGACTGTTGAACCACTCACCTGTGTTTGTAACGTGGTCGTGTAATACTAATGCAGTAGCTAACTTCAAGTCGGTCACATCGGTCATCGATTACACGTCCAAATTGCGAACAGCAAGTGGCTCAACAATCCCTGTTCGTGACTGTACTTCGCGTGCCAAAAGAGAGCCAAAAGGGAGAGCAATGCTCTTCCTTTGATGCGATTTCATTTAGTTTCCACCACTTAGATTAGGTTTAATTGCCTAGAGACAGGACAACTTGAAGGCGGCGTCACCTTTGAATCGGTTTCACTCGGACTGTCAATTCCCGCCACTAAAGCGCTCATGTGACGTCACAGTAGTTAGAGATAAACTGGCACGCTTGGTTTGTAGGAACTCGCGGTATCTATTTCGATAAAAGTCTGTGGTTCTGAGTCTAAGTGTACAAACAAGATTAAATCTAGGAGTAGCTCGCAAATGTTTATGGATGATAAAGAAAGTTTTAATCGGAGAAATGTAGAGCAAAGAAGAATTAACAATGCAACCACAAAACATGCATATGGGTGGCTGGAAATTGATCATAAATATTTTAACCAGCGGGGTATACGCGTCTGAAAAGCCCCGTAAAATATTTCCTGTAAATTTTATTTATTAACCTTATGGGAGACAAATGTCTCATCGCTTTTCAGGTCATCGCACCCTGTGTTTTACCTTACATCCCGTTCTTCTACTGTTGAAAATTCGAGTATGTATTTTAGTAATTATGACCCGTAAACGTTTCCCGAGTGGTATCGGGTTTAGAATAACACCTCTCCATTTCGTCCGTGGATGTCGTAAGAGGCGACTGAGGAATAAGGTTAAGGTATAATTTAGGCGACAGGTTAACAACCCGTTACTATTAGATATACCAGTCAACTCAAAACCTAAAAAAATATATGCTAGAAGTGGCCACGAAATGTGAAATAACTTACAGTCTCAATTAGCTTACTAAGCGACGAGATCCACAATAACATCAACAACTTCGAGAATACAGTCGAAAATATTTCGTGCAAAGTTGCAGCATTTTATTACATAGGATTTTTTATTCGCAAGAAATTGAAAACTGTTATTGTAAGCCACACGGTAAAACTGCTGCAGAAAATCGATATCGATAAACGCCCATCCCTAGCCGAGCCGTAGGCAATAATCGACGGCGCGGCCGCAGCGCACAGTGATCCGTGTAGAACAAGCTAGCTGGACAAAATTATTTGAGCTTTTTGAATTAAGTTAAATGTAGCATTTTGATATGGTTTATCATTATAATGTGAGAAAAATTACAATATTAGTTATACTTCTTATGTAAAACACCACCGACATAACCTGATCTCTTGTCACCTACCTGTACTATTGGGATCGAGGTCAGTTTACGTTGGTACTTGTTCTTAGTTGTTAATAGTGATTTCCCAGGTTTAAATGAGTTATATAGTAAGTTTTCTCTTTTCTTCATAGGATTTATTTTATTTAAGGGTAAAAATGCGATAATTTACGAGATTATAATATTAAAAATAAGAAAAATGCATCTTTAGTGAAATTAATTACATGTAATCTATAAATCAAAACTTAACTAATCCGAATGAAACCTAGGTAAGCTGACGTTTTCCAAAGTTTCTTTATAAGAGTGAGACGTAGACTTGGAATACACGTAATACGCCAATGCCTCATCACTTGTCAGACACCTTTGCTGCATCTGATTACTGCACTCTCGGGACAGTGGATGTCAGCCACTAACTTTTTCAGTCTCACTTACTTCTTTAATTAATTTATCGACGTTTCGTTTTCCAGATAACCTAGATGATATTTCAGCAGCGACTAACAGTTCTTTAGGTGTTCGTGACATAATCAAATCTTCTATCATCTACAAACGTTTTGGAAGTTTTGAACTCGCATTATCGAAGGCTGTAGTCGGTCGCCCAGAGCCCAGTTCATGTTCTTTCGTGCTACAGCATTCTTCAACTTGATCACAAAAAAACATTTAATGTCAAGTCACCTTGAAACCACAACATATTGTTCGCTAAGAAGCGTTCTCGGTTTCTTCGTGAATTCTCCCATATTTCTGTAAGTTTCATGGAAAATCGGGAAATCACGGTATTTATATATTTAACAGACTACACCATTATACCGCTTAAATGTTGTATTTTGAAAACATAAGCGAATTGTGTACCATTTCGCAAATTTTTTGAATGTTTGGTCCAATTTTCAAAAAAATAATAATTTCGAAACTGTACGACTCCTTTCTGAAAAAAATTAATAAAAGTAAGTTGGGCAAAAAAGGAGCAAAAATGAATAACATTTATCATAACCTAAATAGATGTGGCTACTCCGTAAAAAAAATCAAGTCGGGGAGAAGGGGGGATTTTTAGTTACAGTCCAATGAATGCCAAATTGTGGTCATTATTTCTTAAAATTATAAGTTATCGACATTTTTTTTCGAATAAAAGGAGAATAATATATTAAAAAAGTGACCTATAATATAGTACTTACCCTTAATAGTAGAATCCATCACAAAAATTTACCGAAACTTGTGAAATCTGGCAAAGACACTTAATCGCAATAGAAGCTAAAATGCAACTAAATTAAGGCACTGAACGTAGTTATTCTATACACTTACCCTTATTAGTCGTGTTGAAAATGATCTACGACAAAACAATACCTGCCAATGCTATCACCAACTAATATAGTAATTACCTTATTAAGGATTTCTAGATAGGTCAATTTTGTTTTTGTCCAGCTAGCTTGTTCTACGTGAGTCACAGTGCAGCGTCTTGTCTGAGAGCTCTTCACTCGCAGTCTAGTGTGTTCAAAACGATCATGCAGTCGATAACGATTTCGTTTGCGAGTTAACGCGGAATTGTATGGAGACATCGACCGCGGGAGTGGTGCAAACGTTCCGCTGGCGGCGCCGTCTTAGTCTCCATACAATTTTCCGAACGAAATCGTTATCGACTGCATGATCGTTTTGAATACACTAGGCGTACCGCAGGGCCGTGTTCGACGGCCCATTGTCGCGACATAGCTATACAATACCATTTGTGTTCTGTCTTAGACTGGGGTATACAATCTGAAGATACATTGTACTCTCCCCTGACCCAATACAGGATGTAAAACCTCCAGGTGGAAAATTCTTAAGGGTGTACCTTCGCGAACCGGGATTGTTGAGCCACTTACCTATGTTTGTAACTTGGTCGTGTAATACTAATCCAATAGCTAACGTCTCATGGGCGTAGTTCAGGCTTCCATACAACAATCGTGATTTTTTGTTGTGTCCGACCTGCACTTGGCCGATTTTTTTTTCGCCAACCCCCCCAAAACTAAATCCTGGCTACGCCCGTCTCGCATCTAGTCCAGTGATTCTTAATCTTTTTACCTGGCGACCCAAAAAATCAAAAATATTAGATGCCCGCGACCCAATCAAATATTAAAAACAAATGAAATGCGGTGATTGCGGTTTGTTGTTCAAAACGTCCAGCAGGCCCTGCGACCCATCTCGATATGGACCGCGACCCAAATTTGGGTCGCGACCTGAGGTTAGGAAACGATGATCTAGTCGGTCACATCGGTCATTGATTACACGTCTAAATTGCGATCAGTGGCAAGCGGCTCAATAATCCCGGTTCGTGACTGTACACCCTCCGCGATTCCCATCGGATTCGAGCAACTCGCTTTCAGACAATCACGGCGGATAATCAACGCTCGCCAACGCATCTCAAGTATCTCAACCTTACCGCTGGCCCTTGCAATTTCCCACTGCACTATACCACACCGACCTCTGGTACCCTAATGGTAGCCATACACGATCCATTCTATCGTCCAATCGGCATGACGCTATCGATTGGATCAGTTAGAATTGACCGTGTGTGGGAGTGGATTGGCATGACAGTTAGAATTGGTGGCATGATCGAATTTCGATTCTTTTGGCTTGATCAAATCGATTGGATACTGCCAATTGGACTGTGTATGGCTGTTGGCGATTGGCAGTTCAGTTCGAATAACAAATAATAGGAATAGCAAGGAAGAACAATGCGAAAGAGCAATATTTTAGCATACCCTGTTTACTTGATTAATGTGTTGTTCTCATTTTAAAATTTAAATTTTGTCTTTAATTTAAAAAAAAACACCAAAAAATAAAATTGATCATAAATATGTACCTATATTATGTCTATAACTACTAAACTACCTATTATACTTAGTATGGGTGTACCTTTCTGCTGGAAATATTTTTTTTTTTTTTTGCATAATTTTCATGACTACGATGCTCAAAACGGCCATAGCATCGACGTCTGTCACCGGTGACGCCAAGGCTGCTACTGAACGTTACTGCCAATTGGACAGTTTAAACTGATGGTGTATGGCCTATATGGACGAACTGCAGATTGGATCAAGCCGCCAATATCATGCCGATTGGACGATAGAATGGATCGTGTATGGCTACCATAACGCCACCTATCGTCGAATAGCCGAACTAAGCAATCCTACGTCGCGCGTAACGAAGTTTTGAATATCGGTTGCATAAATACAACTTCCAACTTTCTCTCTGAGGACTTCGGTCCCCAGGCATAACCATCTGCCTGCAGAGATATCTCTCTATTGGAGAGTCCCATACGTTAAATCGTCATAAAGGTTAGATTATAAATATAGTGTAGGTAAGTATACATAATATACCCATGTGGTGTCGGGTCTAGAATGGCACCTCTCCATTTCTTCCGTGGATGTCGTACGAGTCGACTCTGGGAAAGGGTTCGTGTATTGTGGGCGATGGGCTATCAACCTGTCACTGCAATATCACGTTTAACCATCTGGTTACCCGGAATTTGCTAAACGTGGGACTGGATTTTTGAATTCATGTGCTCTGCCTACCCCTCATGGGAATACAGGCGTGAGGATATGTATGTATGTGTATGTATGTACGAGTATGTAATAGCTTATGCCTTGAAGGCGATGCTAGATATAATATATTCACATGCCTAAGCCACGCTTTGATGTAACTCTGCCTGTATAACAGATCCGGAAGCTAAATATCAAAACTTTAGTTGGCTACACATTGCTTTTCGGACGGGAGAACATTTTATATTTTGTCCAGTACTATTCGGGCCTTTTTCTGTTTGCAAAATATACCATACATCACACCTGTATTCCTAAATGGGGTAGGCAGAGGACACAAAACGCTACATAGACAAAGCCATGACTATTTCACGTTCCGTGACCACTTCTTGCATTTTTTGCCTGTGCGGTGTCGTGGATGTCTTAAGCGGTGACTATGCTAGGGAAATAGGTTCTCAGAGTTTAAGGTACATTTTAGGCGACAGGCTAACAACCTGTCACTGTTATTCCTGCCAACTAAAAATAAATAAACCGGCCAAGTGCGAGTCGGACTCGCGCACGAAGGGTTCCGTACCAAAAACTGCAAAAAATAAGAATTTTTGTACGGGAGCCCCCCTTAAATACTAATTTTATTTTAGTTATTTTTTTATTAATAAGTATATTTGTGTAATTTTTCTTTGTAAATAATTAAAATATATTAAATTTTATTTTAATTTAATCATTTCTTTTTAAAGTAGATATTTAGTTAAATATTCTGTGAGCATTTGAAGTATTTAGCTGTTACAGTTATTTAAATAGACACAAAACAGCAAAAAAAAAGACACGTTTTTTCTATGGGAGCCCCCCTTAATTATTATTATTATTTTGATTTTAGTATTTGTTGTTATAGCGGCAACAGAAATACATCATTTGTGAAAATTTTAACTCTCTAGCTGTTACGGTTCGTGAGATACAGCCTGGTGACAGACAGACGTACAGACAGACAGACAGACAGCGAAGTCTCAGTAATAGGGTCCCGTTTTTACCCTTTGGGTACGGAACCCTAAAAAAAGATACGCTAGAAGTGGCCACTAAACGTGAAATAGCCTTTCGTTTGCTCTGTCTACCCACTTGGAAACAAAAGCGTGATGTAAGTAGGTATTTAGTTCTCCATCGTCTCCGTCCGTATGTCTCGAACCAAAGTCTCGCACTGCTAACTCAAGCTGAAAAACCTATTTAACAAGCGCGTGTAGTTTTAGCAGCACCAGAGCTCAAGTTAGGTCATACAGTTTTAATATTAAAAGTTAGACTTTGCATCTTGTAAGACGTTTTTTACTCCAGTATTGTAATTTGTGTCTTACTTAGTCACAAACTAAGGTAAACGTATCAATGCTCGACGCTTCAACGCCCAGTAGATGACACCCATCTGTCACCTGTCTTACATACGGTTGCAAGTGCCATTGGGTCAGTGTCGAGCACAGGGACTACCTTACTGTAACTCGTCCGCCTGTATTCTCAATTGGGGTAGGCAGAGCACACAAAACTCTACGTAGAACTTGGCAAAATTTCATGTACTGGGTGTACAGTGAGTTAGCGCACAGTTTGTTCTATGGTAAAATTATGCGCGAACTTAAACCTACTTAAACCTTACCACGCTCTAAACTCATGATTTTGGTAACTACCTACTTCAGGGTTGTAATTCAGGACAGGAAATTAAAAACAACGTTTCCATACTAGCTTTATTAAACTTACATTATTAATATTATGTACAAAAATAGACTTAGAAAATGGTAACTTATTTGTTTAACTAACCTAGGTATTTTAAATACTTTCATTTGGTATATTATAAATATTTGATACAGGGTATGTGTTTTATAAAGTTATTATATGTAATTCAAAATAACATTTATAAAATGCTACCACTATAAAACAAAAAATCGCCAAAATTTCACAAATAATAGTCCTATAATCCGTTTCTATTAAGATTAGATTTTAAACGGATCTAATTTGATTTCCGCGTTTTCCAAATTTTAAATATTTTTGTTTTCTTCTTTCAATCATCATCTGTTTAAAGATGTTTGAAATTTGAATGTGATTGTAGTATTGACATTGTATCGGTAACATTATAATGTTGCCACAGAATTTAATAAATTTAATTTAATTATTTATAACTTAAGTACCTATTAATCTTATCGATAAAAGTGTTCGTCAATACGGGCTTTGCTCCAGAAAAGTCGATATTCTTCTTTAAATTCACAAAGGACGCTATAGTCGAAGCCAGAAAACTTCTTGGAGTGGTCACTGGGACTTTTGCGAATGTATACTGTGGCACAGGAGTGACAGTTACCGGGGATACACTACTTTTTATACTAGTGTATAAACTGGACTTCGGTTTCCCTATAATGACCACTCTTTCCGTCGTTCCATCGAAGTAAGGCGACGGTGTGGTAGAAGGTACATTTATCTGTATTGGTATACTGGAATACAAGTAGTCATTAGTCGGTTGCGGAGTTTTAAACGGTTTCCTTTGTATGAAAAGTGGCTTCAACTCTTCATACGAAGGTTTGACAGTTGAAGCAGTGATGTAATCCTTCTTTGGACCAAATTTCGGGTTCTTCGGTCCGTGGAAAGCCGTGAATTTACTCGTATGAGGGTCGTATTTATCATATTTGCCATCGTATTCTAGTGAATAATCATTACCGAAGTATTCTTTAGAATCTCCGTATTGGCTGTAATCATCTTTGTAATTCTGTTCAGTCACTGGTTTAGCTTCTTCATTATCATAATTACTAGTCAAATCGTTGATGCTTTTTAAATTATACGCCTGATCTTTATAATCATAATTGTAATTCTGATTAGCATTATAGTTCTGATTCTGATTGCTGACAGGATTGAAATTCCTGTTGATTTCATAATTCTGATTGTTCACGTAATTCTGATTGTTCTCATAATTTGTATAATCTTTGTCGTAGTTTCTTTTAGTATCGTAGTCTATGCTATTGCTTGGTTTGTCGTCGTCGTATCTAACGTCAGCTTTGTACCCATTTTCGTCGGCTGTGTAGGATACTATCTGCATTCGACCGTCAGGAAGACGGACTCTGTATTCTCCGTTCGTCGCTGAACCACTGCTTTGTTGAGAGTGGGAGAAGTCATCGCCAGTTTTCTGGTCTTTTACTATGTAGGAAAATGCGTAGTTTTGTGCCTGGAAGGAAAATATTGTAATTTTTTATGATAAGGAAGGCAACATGCAGGTCTGATTGTAATACAAAATCATCACAGTTCATAGACATCGCGACTTATTACTCAATCCGTACTTTAATATATAAACGTGAAAGTGTGTTGGTTTGTTTGTTTGTCCGTCTTTCACGGCTTAACGGAGCGATGAATTGACGTGATTTTTTTAGGTAGAGATAGTTTAGGGCATGGAGAGTGACTTAGGCCACTTTTTGTCTCTTCAAAACCCCCCATTTCTCTAAAGTGAGTGGTGGAGAATTCCGCTATTTTCAATGCACATACCTAGAAAGCTATAAATTGGTATGTGTGCTATCTCTTCTGTGCTACGCCGAATTTAACGCTAGCGGAGCCGTGGGCAAAAGCTAGTACATTATATTTCTCAAAAACTTACTTGACTGTAATCAGAATTGTCATCGTTGTTGATGTTGTTGGTTTCATACCGATTCGAGTAGACAGGTTCTTTTATCTGAAATAAATCAAATAAATACGGATTATCTATCGACAAAACTAAGTATTCAGAATTTTATCAAGTAAGCTGTAAAAGGCGCCGCGTCGCGTCTCGGTGTGAACTGACCCTTACCTAGGATGGATGACAATGAAGTTGGTAAAAAGTACAGTCAGCAAAAAGCTTGCATAGATTTTTTTGGGTAAGTTATTTTACTTACATATTTAAGTAGTCATTAATTATAATTACCTTGTAGTTATTGTATGATAGACGAGATCTCTGCTGCGTATTCAGGTTTTGCTGCGCGTGGTCCGAAATGGCTTTGTAGATTGGAGGCAAAGTCGGCGGCTGGTTCTGTAACAATTATCGATAATAGAGAATATAATCACAGGTCACTTAACGTTAATTGACCTAGTCCTTACCCACAGGTCAATTTACATTAATAAAATTGACCTATTTCCAAACTGACAGGTCAATTTACATCAATTGACCTATTTCTAAACTGACAGGTAAATTTACATCAATTGACCTAATTCTACACTCATGGGTCAATTGACATTAGGATTCGACCCCCATCCCCATCGATAGTTTTAGTTTAAATCTTTCAATAACACAAAAATAATTATTAAAATCTGCAAAAATATTCCGAGAACTTCAAGTTGCTTAAAACGAATGTGACGACGGCGTCCTATAGCACATAATTAATTAATTCATCATCTTTTTAGGGTTTCGTAGTCAAAAACTGAGAACGGGATCCTATTACTGAGACTTCACTGTCCGTCCTTCCCCCTGTCGCCATGCTCGAAGGGTTCCGTACCAAAGACTGCAAAAGAATCACGATTGTTGTTATGGGAGCCCTGCGTAAATAATAATTTTACATTATTTTTGTATTTTTCGCTATAGCGTCAAAAGAAATATAGTAGATTGTTCAACAAGGGACTAAAACAAGCCATAATGTCACGAGATACTTAGACACCCGAGCATAGCGAGGGTGGCTATAGTTCGAGTGTCATTATGGTTGTTTAGTCTCGCGTTAAACATTCTACTTTTCACTTTGAATGCGAGGAAAAAAACGACGTTCTTTCTGTTATACATATAAAAAATTACAATACTGATTACAACAAAGCTTTCCATGTACAAATATATTTTAATCTAACCTAAGAAAAATTAAAAAAAACGCGGTTTTTCTTTTCTTTTACTTTTTTTTTGTAAAGTGACGTTTTGAATGCTTGCATATTTAGCCAACAGATTTTAACTTTAAACTATTTTTAAGCTTATTATTATTACACTATGCATAATAAAATGTGTTAATAATTATTATAATGAAATAAATTATTATTCGTAATCAATAATCGTGTTTTGCGAAATTAAATCACTTTTAAAAGTATTTTTGGCAGAGTAACAATTACCGCCATTTTTAAAGACGTAGAAATAGCCTCATTGACATTTTGAGGTTATTTTTACGTCTATAAAAATGGCGATAATCCTACGTTCACAAACACGGTGAATGGCTGTTTAAGAGGTTTCTAAGGTCAATTAAAAAAATATTACTTTAGCCCCTAGAGCTTAAAAAGGAGTTTTAGGCCCGCTATATAGGGACTAAAGAATCACTTTAAGAGCATGAGAAGTGAAAAAATACATAATTTGTGAAAATTTCAACAGTCTCTAGCACGGTTCGTGAGATTCAGCCTGATGACAGACGGACAGACGGGCAGTGAAGTCTCAGAAGTAGGGCTCGTTCTCACTGTTTGGATATGGAACCCTAATAAAAACAAAGAATATCTCAAAAAGTGTGCATTTTACGACTACATTTTACGCCACTTTTTTACTCCAATTAGGCAGTAAAATTGACAGTTAAAGTCTGTCGTAACTCGTTCCCACGGTGTATAGTGATATAGACTATAAAATTAAAAAAATGTGGTGTGAAAACCCCGTATCTATGGTGCCGGGTTTAAATAACACCTCTCCATCTCTTCCGTGGATGTCGTAAGAGGCGACTAAGAAAATAGGTTTAAGTATACTTTTAGGCGGCAGGGTAGCAACCTGTCACTATTATACCTGCCACCACAAAACCTAAGAAACATGCTAGAAGAGGCGAAGAAACGTTGTATAATAGTCTTAAACCATGACTATTTTACATTTCGTATCTATTTTCGGCATATTATATGTAAAAAAAAGTATATATTATTTCCTATTGTTATTGTAGTGGAAACATCCCCTTCCAAGCCCTTAAGATCGATAGCATTACTAATTAGGAGCAAACAATACTGTTAATGCTACAAAGCACCTGTTCGCGATACAATGCGAGGTGATCAATCATAGCGGGCGGAAAAAACAGCCGAATAGCGCCTTGGAGGCCAGGAGGGCGGCGGGGAGCGGGCGCGGAAGCGGGAGCGATCTTAAGTACAGTCAGGGAATCTGAATGTTTAGCAGGTTGACCGCCCTCATAATTTGTTCGCATTATAGGACAAACTTCACTCTTCCTCTTCCCTCGTTTTTTCCACACTTTCCTATATTTCTTCGCTCCTATTAGTTGCAGCGCGATGTTATATAGCCTAAAGCCTTCCTCGATAAATGGTCTATCCAACACAAAAAGAATTTTTCAAATCGAACCAGTATTTCCTGAGATTAGCGCGTTCAAACAAATAGACAGACAAACAAACAAACAAACTCTTCAGCTTTATAATATTAGTATAGATATAGATTTATTCAACTGGCTGGAAATAGTAATAAGGCCAACATCCAATTTCCCTGACCGTACTGTGGGAGTGCCTAAACAGATGGTACTAGCTTTTATGGTACGTGGACCGTATTGAATCGCGCGTGACTCTAAGACTCAGCAAAGCATATTAATTTAAATATTCTTATAAATATTCTTTTTATTTAAACTAATAGGCTTTGTTGAGTCTTAGAGTCACGCGCGATTCAATACGGTCCACGTACCGCAAATGCTAGTACCATCTGTTTAGGCACTCCCACAGTACACACGAACTATAATGCAATGCTTGCTGGACTTATCAGTAATGATTACGTAGTATAAGGAAACAGGATGATAGGGGATCGGCTGTGGCTGAATATTAGATGAATTCTGACTCGATTCATTATTAGATTTGATAGAACATCCGTACTGACACGCAGAGTTCGTGAGAATAGTGGGTGATCGGTTCCCCCGAATTGGAAAACTGTTCTTAATACTTGTACTGCGTTTGCGTGGTCGGTGTAAACGAACCTTTTTCGAGACTGATGTATTTCTAGTGTTGTGTGCTACCCATCGTTTGATAATAGTGTTACAAAAATTACTAACGTCTGAAATCTTGTAAATAAAGTAACACCGTTACTAAATACAAGGACTTCGCTAGTACCTACTTACTATTGAATTTAATCAACACAAAAGTACCAAAAGTCACCGGAAATCTCCGACTCAAAACTCCTCCAAAGTGTTGTCGGAGGTGGGACATCAATCGGAAGTACCAACATCGGAATCGGACTTCCATGGGAACCCTGAAACCGCGTGTTTTCTGGCCACCAAAACCATCTTGATAAGCAACGTTCGCAAGTCACCACGACGCTCACAATCCTCATCATCATCATCATCCAGCCTTATTACGTCCCACTGCTGAGGATAGACCTCATCTCAGTATGAAAGGGCTTGGGCTATAGTTCCCACGCTGGCCCAGTGCGGATAGGGAACTTCACACACAACATAGAATTGCTTGGTGGTAACTATTAAATTCAATATCGCACATAAATTCCGAAAAATTCAGAGTTGCAAGCCTTCGAACCCGCGACCCTCTGCGTGAGAGTCGAAACCGCTGGGCTAACAGTGCCTTGGGAACCCCATGGCGAAGGCTAGACGTCAATCTTCAATATAAGAATACAGATGGATCACAATCTGATCATGAATTCAGTTTATTTTCCATCAATATAGCAAGACTAGACGATCAATATATATCACAATGTGATAAATATTGAAGATTGTCAATATTTATTGAACGTCTAGCCTTTGCCTAAATCGCGTGTTCTCTGGCCCCCAAAACCCTCTTGATAAGCAACGTTCGCAAGTCACCGCGCCGCACAATACGCATTGTTCCTTATAAAATACACGTTTTTACGCCCTTTCATGCCTATTGGGAAAATCTTGAATGCAAGGCGTCTTACGTTTTATCTATGAGCTTGCATGGAGCGGCTAATGCTAGGGATATCATGTGCAGCTATAAAGGGTTGTGCTTTTTAGGGTTTCGTGGAAAAACGCCAAAAAACGGAACTGAACAGAACCCTTAAGCCAAGGATACACTAGGGGACAAATGTGCCGCGACACGTGTCTCCAGCAGCGTCGGGCGAAGTAGCGCGACGTTGCCGGACTCCGCTCGATATGTCGCGCGACACTGTATATACGCGGATATAAGTCGCGCGATGTCGCCAGATATGGCAGGCGAAATCGGCCGACATGTCGCCGACACTATGTCGCGGGACATTTGTCCCCTAGTGTATTCTTGGCTTAATGGATTCGTCATGTTTGAAACAGTGAAGTCGGTACACTCTGCTGATAACGCTCTGCTAGACCACGTTGTTGAGGCTATGACTTACCTGAGGGGACAAGGTGTCACAATGAGAGGCTGTGCCTTGAGGGGTTTGTGTCAGTCTTAGAAAGTATTTCGTGGTTAATTTTACCTGGTCATGATGAAATGGAAGAAAAAAGACTATTAAGAGTATTACCTTGACTGTATACAGTCAGGGAAATTGGATTTTTAGCAGGTTGAGATACTTCTAAAATTGGCCTGATTACTGTTTCTAGCCAGTTGCATGACATAAATACTCAATAATGAACTTCATGGTGAAGTTTGTCCAATAAGTATGAAAACGGTCAACCTGCTAAACATTCAATTTCCCTAACTGTACATTGATGACCCTTACTTGAGATAGTCTTTTGTGACAAATGTGACAATATTTGGTGAATCTTTGACTCATCCTCCGGAAGATAAAAGTCTAACCAGTGTAGACCCAGAATTAGTTTGTAGTTGTGACATTATCCGAATGTGAATATTCGTGACAGACCCTCCATTTCTTTGCCAGGAGCCATGGGGAGTAGTCTTCTCGCGTGCTCAGTAGAACCTCAGAACATTCGCATCATTTGATGCGAGTGCGAATGTCGATGCGAGTATTAAAAATGAAACGAATATTCGCATAATGCGAATGACAGTGCGAGTATTAGTGACATAAATATCTGGTGTACTCCACTGGCTGATCCTGTATAGATTACTAACCTCATAATCATATTGTGTCTGGTACTGCGGTCGGTACACTCTGCTGATGACGCTCTGCTGGGCTACTGTGTTGTTGAGCTCACTCCGGGCTACGGACTCCGCGAGGGGGCGAGACGTCACCACGAGGGGGGTGCGCGGCGGAGGGGGGGCGTCGTTTGGGAAGAGGACTGGACCTTGTCTGAAAAAAAAATGTAAGTTACATAGATGGAACGCTTTTGGTTTCGGGTCTAGAATAACACCTCTCCGTTCCTTCCGTGGATGTCGTAAGAGGTGATTAAGGAAATAGGTTTGTTGTAGGCTTGCTAGCCTGTCGCCTAAAACATACCTGAACCTATATCCAGGTTGCTATACCTCCTAACCTCCTATACCTTTTCCATCTGTTTTGAAACCTAAAATTATGCTAGAACTCATCATCATCATCAGCCTATATACGTCCCACTGCAGGGCACAGGCCTCCTCTCAGTATGAGAGGGCTAGCAGTATGGTAGAACTCTGCCGTCATACGGAAAAAAGACGCATCTAACATTTTTTCCAAAATTGAGTAAACTACATATTCGGAATCTAGAAAAAAAGGCGGATCTGCCAGTATTTTTAAATTTTACTAAAACGAAGCGCAACACCTTCAAGCTTACTGTCAAATAGGACGCATCTACGTTATCTTTTCGATATTGCTAATTTAAAAAGACGTTCTTTATCTGTACTACGTTAAAAAGACACAATTAAGCAGAAGCGACCTATTAATACATTATTACTTACTTGATCATAAAATGAAAAGACGTTTCTGCATACTTGTGCCCTTTCATCTAAGCATTTCATTTAAGCATCCTATGTGGCCAAACCAACTAAGTATACTTTTTTAGGGTTCCGTGTACCCAAAGGGTTACCCGTGTGGTGTCGGGATAAAATAACACCTCTCCATTTCTTCCGTGGATGTTGTAAGAGGCGAAGGAAATAGGTTTAAGTATGTTTTAGGCGACAGGCTAGCAACCTGTCACTACTATGCCTCTTTCATCTGTTTATTAAACATAACTATGCTGAAAGTGGCCACGGAGTGTGAAATGAGCATGGGTTATCTATGTAACGTTTCTTAGCCTACCCCGTTTGGGAATACAGACGTGATTGTATGTATGTATGTACCCAAAGGGTGAAAACGGGACCCTATTACTGTCTGTCTGTCCGTCTGTCCGTCTGTCACCAGACTGTATCTCAAGAACCGTAACAGCTAGGCAGTTGAAATGTACAGTCAGCTGCAGAGAAAGGTAACCCCCCGCCCATACAATGTTTCATTACTAGGGGGTTACTCTTCTCTGCAGCTGTCCGTACACACATGATGTATTTCTGTTGCCGATATAACAACAAATTCTAAAATTAAAATTGTAACATTAATTAAAGACCCATAGAAAAAATGTGACAATTTGTAATAATTGGTGTGCGAGTCCGGCTCGCACTTGGCCGGTTTTTCTATCCCAGTTACTATATCTACTTCCACCCCAGCTATTTCCCTTATCACACTATTTCTTATTCTATCTTTCAGTGATACACCTCCCATACTTCTTAACGCTCATATTTCTGCTGCATTTATTTTACTTTTATGCTACGTTTGCCATAGCTAACTTTCGCTAAAGTACATTAGTGTTGGAACAAGCAGTGCACTCCTCTGAGGACAGCCAGACACGCCTTTTGTGCCACCTTCTCACTGCTGACGAAGGCGCGCAGCGCACCATTGACAATTCAAAATTCAATTCAAAATTCAAAATTGTTTATTTAAATAATTGATTTACAATAAAGTAGTTAGTAAGCGCTGTACTTATGTCAACGTGTTAGTAATACAATTATCCAATGCACTAACTAAAGCCTCGATATAATACAACATAGTCATATATGGAACGCTAACATAATGCTATAAAGTGCTGATATCTATTTAATTTAATTGCCTAAACTAGGATACTAAATGAAGTAGCCTGTATCTTAGGCAAATTAACTGTGTGCTTAATACATAAATTATATCTTAATTAAAAATAAAACATTCTTCGTGTTTCACAAATAAAAAATAAAATAGTTACACTACTGTCAAAAGCAAGTTTTCAGTTTCCTCGTACGACATACTTCTCAGCCACTCCGCTATTTTCTTTTTACAGGTAGCAAAGTTTGTATCATAAATACTTAAACGTCTATTAATTTTGTTATAAATGAAAGGACCCAAAAATGCGGAGAATTTGTGCATAAAAGCGTGATTGGTGCGTGGTAGTTTACACACTATTTCCTTCACACTGTCTTCTGATAGAGATATACACGATGATATGTCATTTTCTGATAGAAACAGTACTAAGTCCTTTTGTAAGTTGAATGCTAAATATGGATATATTGGTGTGACTTCGTACATTTGTTGACCTTTCCTCTGTGGGATACTTATAACTTTGTCTAACTCAAAGATGTCCGAGCTCACGATTGGAATTTTGATTTCCATAATTAGATAGTCATTGTAGACTCTGGTGGCTATACGTGATATTTCGTAAATGTCTTTGATGTTATCCTTGTCGATGGGTAACGTTAATTCCCCATGCAACTGTCCTGAGATGATATTGATTTGTTGATGTAATTGCTCGGGTGATAACAGATGTGGGTCGATTCTTCCTTGGCTGAGGTCAGTAATAGTATCTACTAAAGTTTGCTGAATGCGTCGTATGTTCGTTAGGGTTACGTAAGCTGCTAAAGATGATGATGTAATGTAGAATTCCCTACGAATTGTATTTTCGACTTCGTTTATTTTTGACGTGATGTTGGTTAAATGTGCTTTGATAAATCCAAATTGCTCAGTTATGATATTTTCATGGCGTCGTAATATATTATACTCGGCTTCTATGATGCTAGTCTGGTTCTTCAGCAGGTCTTGGAGGTGTTTTTCGTTTTGTGTGATGTGCAGAATATCCTTTTCATATTGCTTGGCAAATCTTTCGTCCAGAACTCCGAATAGCGAGTTTGCCACGTAGCCTATTCCGTCTATAAGGCCTCTTTTGTGTCTTGAATTTTGATATCTCAGCAGGGTGTTGAAGTGTTGAATTTCGTTTAACTCGTGCTCTAGTTGTAACGCAACAGTTTTATATTGTTGATATACTCCATTAGTCTTTGAACTAAAATTATTTAAATGTGTGACGTATTTAGTGACGTCTGCTAAGCCTTCCCAATACGTTGACATGTTATAGTATACAATCAGCTTCCATTGATCTCGTACATGTTGAAGATTGCATACTCTGTCAAAATATATATTTTGATTCTCGTGTAATTCAGTGATATTTGATTGCATGCTAGGTGATATTAATGATATGAACATAAGTAGCGTCGTAAATACGCTCTTGAAGGTTAGTCCTCTATGATTTCGTGCATTTCTTTCTTGTGTAGGTCGGTTGTCTGGTTGTGATATTGGCTCTTGCGTAGGAGGCACTGGTGACTTTGCATGATAATTTGATTGATATTCGTTGACGGGTAGTAGTGCCAATTTACTAACAGGTCGTTTAATGATATTGCTTTGTGTCTTTAAAGTGACAACCCTGACATAGCCGTCCTTTCCGGGGTGTAGCTCTTGTACCCGAGCTAGTGCCCATTTACCTGGGGGTAAATTGTCTTCTTTGACAAGGACTATGTCATTTAATTGCATGTTCCGGCAGGGGGTTCTCCATTTTGTTCGCGCCTGCAATTGCTGAAGATACTCGGTTGACCACCGCTTCCACAACTGTTTGTTTAGTCCCTGCACTAGTTGCCATCGAGACGAGGGGTGTAATGATACGGGATCGGTTTGTGGCCGTGTTAATAGCGGGCCTCCGACCAGAAAATGTCCAGGTGTGAGGTATTCGTCCTCATGATTCTCCGTTAGCGGACCCAATGGCCTTGAATTGAGGCACGCAAATCACTGTTACTGTCACAATATTTCCTCAATTTCCTGCATTTGCTCTTCTTTCAATATCACTTTCATACTTCCCATCTTTCGTAAAAGCCGATCCTTGATAAACAAACTCTTCTATCTGTTCTACTCTCTCACCCGCAATCATAATCTCACATTCTGTTTCTCAATCATCTTTTCCAAACACTGTTAACTTTAGTTTTTCTTTTTAACCCACCACGTATATGTTAACCATCCTATCAGAAAGTCCTCCTCCGACAATGTCACCAACACTTGGTCTTCTGCGTATAAGAGGCAAATAATAGAAGAATATGAAGGCATGTTGCGTTGGTTTGGGCACGTGAAGAAAATGATTGACGCAAGGGTGTGTAAACAAATTTACAAAGGAAATGTGTTAGAGCATGTCGGTCGAGGGCGCCCTCGAAGAACTTGTATCAATCAGATCAGCAATGCTCTAAAAAGATGTATGTACGTGTATGTATTTTGGTAAAATCTTCCAACCAGTTCTCTAATAACTATCGAGTCAGAATACTATATAATATAAAGGTTATAAGTTTTCCCCAATCTCAAATAAAACTGAAATCCCTGGCGTATCTGAAAATATTTTTCAAGTTCATATAAATTATACTAAGTAGAAAAGCAGGTAGTGGTCATAAATGCCATTTATATTTAGTTAACTACAAATTGAAATTACTTTTATCACTAAGTAGAAAAGACGCTTCATAAAACTACTAAGTTGAAAAAACGCATCTAACCAGATACGCCTTTTTGCTGTAGTTTTACGTCTTATCTAGTAATTTTTTTTACTAAGAAGAAAAGCAAAAATCATTTTATTTAGTATATAATATTGGTAAATATATATTTTGCACGATATATCAAATAATTTAAACTATAATACACACTCTTGCATTAAAAAACTTTTACATTGGTGATTATTCTTCACTCAGCGTTTTTTTAAAATTTAACATCACAAATCATTTTTTTTCTCCGTTTCGATGTTTATGTAGATACGTCTTTTCTCCATACGACGGCAGAACTACTGCTTACTAATTCTTAAATATATTGAATTCTTAATACAAGGTCATGGTATCCCAGCAGTTGGACCTGTGGCCTCTCAAGCAGAGGGTCGCGGGTTCGAACCCCAGGCTCGCACCTCTGATTTTTTCAAAATTTATATGGGAAATCCAATTTGATATTTACCACGAAGTATTCGGCGAAGGAAAGCTTTATGAGGAAACCTGCGCAGCGGTGAAGTAATTCAATGCTGTGTGTGAAGTTCCCAATCAGCTATGAACCCGCATGGGAACTGTGGCCCAAGCCCTCTCATTCTAAGAAGAGGCCTATGCCATGGGACGTATTTAGACTGGATTGTTATGCATTGAATTAACACAAATACACAATTACGCACAATCACGATTCCAGACGCTTTAACTGAACCCCATTTAAAATCATAGCCGTGGAGAACATTTGCAATGACAATATTAATACAAATAACACTTAACCGACTTGAACGAGGTTAATGCGACTTCCGTTAAACGTTAGATGAAATTGAATAGTTTACACTACATTAGTGTTATTGTTTTGGTGCTTATTCGAGTACTTTAATGTTTAGTGTTTTGTACGGTGGGCCAAGAAAGTGGTCTACCACTTTTGACAAAAGTTTCTGTGAGATCAAAATTTTCACAAGGTTGACAATGTCACTTTCAGAATATTATGGCGAGGGAAAATCGACCTTGTTGTTTCGTGAGGTTCAAATGAGTATCGATCTTGAGGGGGTAGACCAATTTTTTGGTCGACTGTACCTCTAAAAGAGAAAACGGAACTCATATAACAATATCTACAGTCCGTGACCCTTTAAAAAAAAACGAGCAAAATGGATAAGTAATAGGAGGACTTATCCTTTAAGGGATCTCTTACAGCCAAGCTTTGGGAGACAGACGAAACTTAACTATTGAGACCGACAAAAGAAAAAAAAAGGAAAAGAGGCTAATAATTTTTGGGACCCATGATTTTAATAAGATAGTGAAATTATTATTGACCGTGTGGTGTTGGGCTTAGAATAACCACTCTCCGTTTTTTCCGTGGACGTCGTAAGAGGCGACTTCCTAAGGATAAAATTAAGGTATATTTTAGGCGACAAGCTAGCTACCTGTCACTATTGTACTTGCCACCTTAAACCAAAAAATATAAGCCAGAAGTGGCTACAAAACGTGAAATAGCCATCGTTTTGTCTATGTAGCGTTTTGTGTGCTCTGTCTACCCTATTTGGGAATTCAGGCGTGATGTAAGTTCGGCGCTGCGCAGACGACAGACTTTTGTGCGATCGAGTCTGCGGAGCAATAAAAATTCTGAATGGAAACTGTCTGCGCAGCGCCTTCATGTGTTCATGAGAAATCAATTGATTCCGCTGAAACCTACCATTTGTCTCCGGTACTACAATGTCTAGTATCCCTTTGCTATAGATTGGACTAGTGCCATTGGTCGGCGCCGCTAATGGCTAGCGTTGTAGGTGTTAATGGGCTGCGTCCGAACGATTGTGGCTTAATTGCTACCGCAAATAAAATGAGCTCCTCGCTATTTGATTGCGAGCTATATTGAACACACATACTAGCCATGGAATGGTAGGATTCCTTATAGCTTTCTAGGGTACTAGGTACTCTTATAGCGTACATACATACATGCATACAATACAATCACGCCTGTGTTCCCAGATGGGGTAGGCAGAGCACAATAGACAAAACCATGATTGTGACTATATCACACTTCGCAGCCATTCTTATAGCGTATTAGGGTATCACGCCTGTATTTCGAACCCAACGCCTGTACCTCCGTGCGGTGTCAGGTCTAAAATAGTACCTACCTCTCCATTTCTTCCGTGGATGTCGTAAGAAACGACTAAAGAAATGGGTTTACTCTTTAGGCGATAGGCTAGCAACCTGTCACTATTATACTACCTCTTTAATTTGTTTTCAAACCTAAAATGATGGTAGAAGTGGCTATGAAGCGTATGGTCATATTGATGGTTATGTCTATTTCACGTTTCGTGTGCTCTGCCTACCTCACTTGGGAACATAGGCGTGGTTATATGTTATGTTATGTTATGTATTTCTAAATAGAGTAGGCAGAGCACACAATTTTAAATATTCAATCATGCCATCTGTATTTTTCATAGCTAGGGCACCATTAATCAAATAACTTCGTTAATCCGTTAACGAAAAAGTCAACTTCGTTAAGAGCAGTTCTTAAAAGTGGCTGTTCTGTACATTCCGGGGTCTGTGGCAGAATTCTCGGAATTCTGTACCTCAGTGTACTCTGACAAAGGTATTCCAGCTCTAAGTTTAACTGTAGTTTAGCCTTAGCCTTTGAGCTGTGAAACTTGGTTAGATCTAGTTAGAGCCGGTTGGAAGCAGTTCGAACCGGTTTTCGTGTTTTGTTTCTTAGGACTAAGATTTGGGATGACAAAGAAAAGTTGATCTTTAAACGATTTAAAAGCGTTGGCTATACAGGGTGAAAATGAAATCCGTAACGAAAAAAATTCCTGATGCTCAGAATCACTAGCACAATACGATGGTAAAATAAAAAAAACACTTTTTTTTTCTTTTTTTTTTCATCGGGAAATTCCCAAAAAAATATTGAATGTGGGCATACTACAAACCGCGGTGTAACTGTTTACGTTTGTTTAAATTCAATTTTAAAGTAGGGTAGTTTTGCATTTGCCACAATCCAGTTCGCCGACCCTAAAGCAACCCCCGAGGGTAGGTATGAAAAATAAGTCACGAGCGGGTGGTCGAAGCGAGTGGTTGCACACGCGTTCCCTACTCACCCCGTTCATACGATACATAAGCGCGAATTGTGCGAGTGACAATGTCGTTAGAATTTTCGAATCGCGAGTACTATGAAATAGTGCGAGTGTACATCCATAGCTGCGAAAATTTGGAGGCTGCCTGTAGACGATATCGGGATGAAAGTATACCTAGACTCCGAACTCAGGGACTTCGAGACCCGCGGTTTCTTTCGTGCGATGTACGCGAGTAGGTACTTGAACAATGTGTACGGTGACCCGTGGATAAGTCACGGTGAACCTGTGACCTCTTGTGATTTCTATCTTTGGGGCGAAATCAAGCGCCGTGTGTACATGGACGTACCACAAAATGTACAGAATCTTAAAGACTCTTGTAAGTGTATTTTCCGAAGTGAAAAGTGATACTAAAGTGCTAAGAAGAATGAATGAAAACAAATGAAAGAAAAATGGATTCCATTTTGAACGGTTATTAAGGTAGGCACACTAAACTTAGTTTCGATTAGTAGGATAGGGTTGAGTTTTTATTATTCTTGTACATAAGTTGATTCCAATTCTTTAACTACGCCTGAATGCCGGATTTATGCAGACTCAATTTTTATTTTAATCCACCTTTCCTAACCTGCAAGTTTTCAAGTAACTGATTTTTATAAAACTTCTGCATTTCGACGGCCTAAGCCCTTAAAAGTAGGAAGGAAAAATTGCAACTCAAGTTAAAAAATAAAAAAATTGTGGGTACAGAATAAGTCGTATTATTTTTCGCAAGGAAGTGAAAGTACCTACGTGTCGCGAGTGTCTGAGCTGAGCGGTGGACGCGCGGTGTCCATAATGTTAGCACTTTTTAGGAAAACTTTGGTGATTCATAATTTCTTATTTTCAAAAGAAAATGAGAAACTACTCAAATTATATTTTTAAGTTTTACTAACAAACAGGTACGTAAAATTTCGTTACGGATTCCATTATCACCCTGTATTTTTTATCTACTTGTTGGTATCTATTTGCACACAATCATGCTTGTTTCCAATTGCGGTAGGTAGAGCACACGAAATGTGACATAGACAAAACCATGATTTGGTATGACTATTCACGCTTCGCAGCCTCTTCAATAATACTCGTAGGTATGGAAACAGATGGAAGAGATATAATAGTGATAGGTTGCTAGCCTGATGCCTAAAGCACACCCATACCAATGCGACTAAGGCAGCCATTCTCAAAGTGTGTTCCGCGGAACCCCAGGGTTCCGTGATGCCCTTGAAGGGGTTCCGCAAGAATTTAGAAAAAAAAACGAATACATGGACGGACGGGTGGATAAAGAATACTTTTGAAAACTGCTGTTTTTTGTAGGGTTCCGTCAAGTGTTTCGCTTTCCAAAAGGGTTCCGTCACTAAAAAAGTTTGAGAACCGCCGGACTAAGGCAATATTAGGCGCCTCTTACGATATCCATGTAAGAAATAGAGAGGTGCTATTCGATCCCGACACCACAGTTAAGAATAATATTTTGCGATAGAAGTAAGTAAAAAACTCTTTATTAAAAATTGTAGAGTACAAAGGCGGACTAATCCCAAAAAGGGATCTCTGGCAGCCAACCTTTGAGTAGTAGACAGGAGCAGCAATGTAGGTAATTGTAGAATTGAAAATAGAGAAATAAACTTACTTGGTTGGTTCTACCTCCTTCAAATACTGCGCATACGCGTGATGGTTGTAATGTTTCGGTCCCAGCAAACTAGATGGCGTTGGGATCTCGGCGGCGACTGACGTCAACACGAGAATGAGCAGGGGCGACATAGTCTGAAAAAAAACGTCGAGGTGGATTAAACTGGTCAAGTATCAGTCAGATAAAAAGGAAAAACCGGCTAAGTGTGAGTTGGACTCGCGCTCAAAGAGTTCCGTATCGAAAATTGCAAAAAAAACACGTTTTTTTTTGGGGTCTCCCCGTAATTTTTTTTGTTATATGTTTTTATAGCGGCAATTAAAATAGATCATCTCTGAAAATTTCAATTGCCTAGTTGTTACGGTTCTTGCGATACAGCCTGGTGAAGTGGTGACAGACGGACAGACAGACAGCGAAGTCTCAGTAATAGGGTCCCATTTTTACCCTTTGGGTACGGAACCCTAAAAAGTACTTAATAAGCGATTCGTAATGTTAAATTAAATTAGAAGTGTTTAATTGATCCTTAGCGGTGACGGGGTTAGAATAACTCCTCTCCGTTTTTTCCGTGGATGACGTAAGAGGCGATTAAGGAAATAGGTTTAGGTATGTTTTGGACGACAGGCTAGTAACCTGTCACTATTCCACCTCTATCATCTGTTTTTAAACTTAAGTGGTTGGGAAACGTGAAATAATCATAGTTTTGACTACCTAAAGTTTTGTATGTCCTGCCTACCACTTTTGGGAATACAGGCGTGTATGTATGTATGATAATGAATATTTAGAACGTTCTATGATAAATCTAGACCAGTTCGATCGTGTTATATTTGAATTTCGTTTCAAATGCCACTCCCATTTTGGCATACAACCTTTTGCCACAACATAACGATATTTGTGCTGTGCTTTTGCCGTGTCCTGCCCTCCGGTGCCTGTGATTACCTCCTGTATTGACCGGCTTGTGACCTTTAAGATATCCACGGGGCAAATGGCCTGGTATTCAGCGATAAGGTTGAAATACATGACAGCCTATCATTATCGTTAGTTCACTTTACTATTTTACATAATCGCTTTTAAGTAAGTTGTGCTTGGAGAACAATCCTCTCCACTTCGTCCATGGATGTCGTTAGAGGCTAAGGAAATTGGTTAAGGTATGCTTTAGGCCAGCCATACTCAAAGTGTGTTCCGCGGAACCCCAGGGTTCCGCGACCCTTCTGGAAGGGTTCCGCAAGAATTTATAAAAAAAACACCACTCTCTGGTCAAACGTTTTGGCACAGCGTACGGACGGACGGATGGACTGTAGTTTTTTTGTAGGGTTCCGTCAAGTATTTCGCTTTCCAAAAGGGTTCCATCAGTAAAAAAGTTTGAGAACCGCTGCTTTAGGCGACAGGCTATACTCTGGCGGTTTAAGTACTTAACTAAATGTAAACAATTTTTTTTCAAATCGATCATGCAGTCGTTAACGTAACGTTTGACGGCCGGATAGCCCAGCGGTTAGAGAACCTGACTGTGAAGCTTGAGGTCCCGGGTTCGATCCCCGGTCGGGGCAGATGTTTGTATGATGAGTACGAATGTTTGCTTTCGGGTCTTGGATGTGTATCTATATAAGTAAGTTTATCCGTTGTCTAGTACCCATAACACAGGCATTAAATTACCTACTACTAGGTGATTGGTGTAAAAATTGTCCAGTGATATTTAATTATTATTTATTTTAAGTTAACGAATTCGTTTGCGAGTTATCGCGTAATTGTATGGAAACTGTCAATGAGACAGCGCCGCCAGCGGAACGTTTGCACAACTGCCGCGGTCGACACGTTTTCCTACAATTCCGCGATAACTCGCAAACGAAATCGTTATCGAGTTCATGATCGATTTGAACACACTAGACGTAAAGGTGCCTCAAATTCAATGATCATTATCACTAATTCACCCAGAGTTGCGCAAGCGTGTATCAGGGCGGTAAATCAGAGTAATTATAGCAAATTATAGCTGTCGTGTGAAAAGATGCAAAATGGATTATTGGCCAACTATACCGCGGGGTATATTTAGTTTGTGCTGATGTTTCAATTAAGAGGCCGCTAATTTTAGTAGTTTTGAGCTTATTCTCCGCCTTGGCGACCCAAAATCATGTTTCATCATCATCATCATCCAGCCTTATTACGTCCCATTGCTGAGGATAGGCCTCCTCTCAGTATAGAAGATTCACACACAACATTGAATTACTTCGTCGTTGTAACCTTAAACCAAACAATGTGTTAAAGATGGCTACATAAAAAGCTTATGGCTTTGTCGATGAAGCGTTTCATGTGCTCTACCTACTCCATTTGGGAATATGGGCGTAATGTGTAAACAGTAAGGGTCTCCCCACATTAGTCGACGCATCTTCGGCAAAATGCGGGTAGAAAAAGCGTTATGTCAACGCAATAAGGGCGAACAAGACGTCAATCGGCTCGGCTCGTTCGACCGAGAATGGCCGAGCCAATTCACGTCTTGTTCGCCCTTATTGCGTTGACATAAAGCTTTTTCTACCCGCATTTTGCCGAAAAGGCGTCGACTGGTTTGGTGAGACCTTTACAGAAACTACCCCGAAGAATTTTATGTAAAAAATATAATTAAATTGCTTTCTTTTTCTTAAAATATAAGAAATCTAACGTTTAAAGTATTCCCCCTCTTAAACAAGCACACAAATACCGCCAAGGCTCTCAAAAGCTAACAGTTTATCCTAGCAATCTGAATTAGGGATGATGCGCTTGTCCGTATCCGCATCCGTAGTGCGGGAGTTCCGCATTAAAGTCCGTATTAAATTCTGCAATAAATTCAACTTCTGCATCCGCGAAAAGTATATACTTAGGTTTTAAGTTCGGGGTCGCCTATAATATACTTTAACCTACATAATATTTGTGAATTGATTTTATTTTGACATTTATTTTGTGTTCACGTTTAACCATCTGATTACCCTGAAATTGCTAAACGTGGCACTGGATTTTTGAATTCATGTACCTACTCTGCCTACCCCTCTTGGGAATACAGGCGTGAGAATATGTATGTATGTATGTATGTATGTATGTATGTATTTTGTGTTTAAATGGAGATTTTTTTCTCATTACTATGGATTTTTTTGTGTCGAATATCCGATAGTTTCGGTTACGGTTTCGGAACTCTCTCATATCCCTGGCAAAGGTGAACGTCCCTGTGCTCGACACTGACCCAATACATGACACTTGCAACCTTATGTCATAGTAAGATAGGTGACAGATCGTCGTATCCTACGAAAAGGGGCGTAACTACAAAAAGTTGATTTTACAGGAGACGCTTTAAACTGTTTAAAAAAATCAGCGTAAAACCTAGTAATCTAAAATTAAAAAGTAACAATACTTGACACCCTACAATTTTTATGGTTAAATATATTTTTTATTTGTTGTGTAATTTATGTAAAATATGTCAGTTAATTCTTTTTACCACGATAGTTTAAAAAAAAACTTTATTTTTTCACGAGGAAAAAAGGCGTAATGTAGTTAATGCCATAAAAAATGGTGTCGTAAACACGTTATCTCCATGGAAAAGGGGCGTAAAGGTTATAACGACACCGTCCTAGGCCAGTACATGCGCAAACGCTCCGCGTGTAAAAGGGCGTAATGGCGAACGCGGCCCGCGGTTTCCCCTCCCGCAGACTCCCCGCGCTTCACTTCTCCGCGAAAACAGCTTCTTACAGCTATAGTGGCGTTATTCGACGGAAAAAATAGAGCTATTGCAATTGTGGCTCATCTGAAAAACTTGAATAACTTTTCAAAATGAAATGAGTTTGTTATATTTTTAAAACTAGTAGATGTAGAAAAAAATACAGAATTCGATGATCAAAGAAGAGGAAAAAGGCATTAATGGTAATTACGCCCCTATTCGTAGGATACGACGAGATGGGTGTCTATTGGGCGTTGAGGCGTCGAGGATTGGTACATTTACCTTATGGGACGGATGAGAGTGAGCCGTACAAAATCCGCATCCGCAAATGTAAAAAAACGGAACATCCCTGATCGGAATCACCAAATCGCTCCAAACAGCTGCAAGTTGTTTCCAACTTCAACGACAAAGTAAAACAATGAAGTGAACTTTAAAGCTAGAAAATCTTGCTTGGAACAGAATAGCTTGACTAGTGTTGGAACAAACAGAACATACATACATACAATCACGCCTGTGTTCCTAAATGGGGTAGGAAGAGCACACAAAACGTGACAGACAAACCATGATTATGACTGTATCACGCTTGGCAGCCACTTCTAGCAGTTTTAGGTTTGCAAAGATGGAAGAGGTAGAATAGTGACAGGTTGCTAGCCTGTCGCCTAAAACATACCTAAACCTATTTCCTTAGTCGCCTCTTACGACATCCACGGAAGAAATGGAGAAGTGTTCTTCTATCCCGACACCATACAGGAAAATGTATGTATCTGTGTGTATGTATGTAATAGACCGAGATGGTATAAGCAAAGCATTCATTTCTTCTTCAGAATTACAAACAAAATAGGATTCGTCCGCCATTTTGAAAATTAAGCAACAGTGAAGTAATCAATCTCAAATCAATACCCAATCACAATTCACACCGTGGGTTATTAAAACAGACAATGAAGAATCAAATAAACTGTAGGAGGTTCCGTTCATGACAATTTTAACTTTTAAAACAACTTAAGCCAAGAAAGTTTCAGTATTGAATTGGTTGAAGTACAAGTTTTTCTTGCTGACTCAAAGTAAAAAACGATGAAAGTTTATTTTATATTATTTAAACTATTCAGAAATGGAGAAGTGTTATTCTAAACCCGACACCACACGGAAACAAATTAATTACGGAAAAAAAAAGAATTTTGAAAAATAAAAAAGCTGCCAAGTTTTTGCTGCGCATTCTTCTTCGCAATGATGATCATTCCAATGCGCTGGTACTCGAAAATGACGAGTAAAATGCTATCAGAAACCTATTTGCATAAATAATGTTTTGAATTTTGAATTTGAAAGTTGACCATGCCATTTGATTATCGATATTCCATGGGGACAGTGCATTTTTCCTGAATAAAAATATATTACTTTTATCCTACCTCGAGACTCTATTTTACATACAGTGCAATCCGGTTATAACGACGTCCAAGGGACCGGTGAAAATACGTCGTACTAACTGGCCGCCGTACTAAACGAACAGACATTTTTATTTTTATCGTTAAAAGCGGTTGGTCGTTGTAAGCGGAGTCGTAATAAACGGATGTTCTTTCTTAGTAGCTCATATGAAAACCAAACTAAACCTGGAACTTGCGTCGCTAAAAACGGTTGGTTGTTACATGCGAAGTCGTACTAACCGGACTACACTACATCACGCCTGTAATCCCAAAAGGGGTAGGCAGAGTATACGAACGTAACACCATCAAAACCGTGACTATTCGTATTTATTTTAATACCTAATTTCGTCGCATTCGGTTCAGCGTTTATAATTTATAATGTTAACGTCTGTAACGTAGGGATTTTGTTCCCTTCAAAGTATCTCTAAAAACTCGGCACCATAGAGTTCAATAAAAAGTAATTCTTGATTGCATCCATTGTCTCCTGCGAACGCGGTCATAGCGTGCATTGTTTTGTGGGAACATGGCCGCGGCACGTGACCTATTTCGCGTTGCATTCGCGCGCTTTTTGACGTTTGGACGGCGCCATTTTGAGTTTTGAGGTTATACCATAGATTATGTAAAATATTAGCATGTCGTTCCTACTGTTAGGACTGCGTCCATAAATAAGTAAATATTTAGATTTTGTTTTAGAGATGTCTAGAAATCATGACAGCATTCCTTCGACCCCTGCCTTACGATTCAGTCATTGTTGTAGATTCGTTTTAAGTGGCTGATATACATTAATAATAACAAGACAAATGTGTTTATTTTATTTAATGATGTAAGATTTTAGAGTATTAAGGGGGTGATCGACAGGCGAGTAAAACCGACGGTTTTGTGGCTCGTCGGTAAAGCTCGACAGTGGATCACTGCAAAACCGCGGTCTTAAAAACCGACGAGCCTGGCTCGCGGCTCGTCGTCTTGCTATATTTTTTCTCGGCTCGCCACGCAAAACCGCGTGTCGATCACCACCGGCAAGCCGAGCCGTCCGTCAGTAACATCAGTTTTCGGACGGACGTGCACCAGAAGAGCTGTTTACCTACTCGGAAACAAACTGAACTACTACTTCGTAACGTGCTCAGTCCGTGTTACAATTAAATAACGGATCTACGTACGTACTACGTACTATTCGATCAGTAACAACGAGCCACGAGCCAGGCTCGTCGGTTTTCAAAACCGCGGTTTTACTCGCCAGTCGATCAGTGCCAACGAGCCGAGCCAAGCTCGTCGGTTTTCAAAACCGCGGTTTTACTCGCCTGTCGATCACACCCTTTAGAGGCACATGCGATCTCTTACAACCACTGTACCTCTATCAACGGCTCTTCTAGCTACCCTCCTTTATAGGATTTATTAGATTAGCTACGGATTCGTCAATCAAGTTCAGCGGTTTACCTAATAGTGACAGATTTTATGCTGATTGACATACCTACCTACAAACTGGAACTATTTTTATCCTGTGTTTATTTTTCCCGAGTGGTGTCGGGTTAAGAATAATACCTCTCCATGGAGATCCATGCATATCTTCAATGTATCTTCTAAGAGGCGACTAAGGAAATAGGTTAAGGTGTATTTCAAGCGACAGGCTAGCAACCTGTCACTATTATACCTGCCAACTTATAACCTACTAGCTTTCCGCCCGCGGCCTCGCCCGCGTGGAACTCGGTTATATTGCGGTATAAAGCACAACTATAAGAAAACTTCTCCTTTCAAACGACACACAGCGCCATCGATCAATCGTCTATCGATCGGTCATCGATCAATATCGATCTATCATCGATCGATATCGATCTATCAAGCAAACTATATTTTTGTTTTCCCTCGGGAACATCAATTTTTCCGGGATAAAAATTAGCCTATTATTTAATCCGGACTTTTATCTTTACGTGTGCAAAATTTCAAAGCAATCGGTTGAGTAGTTACGGCGTGAAAGCGGAACAAACAAACAAACAAACAAACAAACAAACAAAGTCACTTTCTGACTTATAATATTAGTAAGGATTAACGTGCTAGAAGTAGCTGCAAAACGTGAAATAGTAATGGTTTTGATTAATAACCCTTCGTATGCTCCTCCTACTTCATTTGGGAATACAGGCGTGATGTATAGTCAAGAAAATTGATACCTGTGCCACTTTGAACCTTTTCATAATGAGTTTCATATTGCTTTGATCAGCAGATAGTATGGTATGTCAGTGTCATTTCTTAAAAGGTACAAAGGGGCTTTCCGTGTGGTGCCGGGTTAGAATAGCGCCTCCCCCTTTCTTCCCGTGGGTGTCGTAAGAGTTGACTCTGGGAAAGGGTTCGTGTATTGTGGGCGATGGGCTAGAAACCTGTCACCACAATATCACGTTTGACCATCTGGTTACCCTGAATTTGCTAAACCTGGCACTGGATTTTTGAATTCATGTGCTCTGCCTACCCCTCCTGGGAACACAGGGGTGAGAATATGTATGTATGTACAAAGGGGCATAGTTATCAAGTTCTTTGACTCTATGTATAGTGTCAGACATTGCTGCTATGACTACACCATAGCTACTATCTCGACCACTATAATGGCCGTTTTCTCACGTTTGGGAACGATGATGTAATCATAATCATTATGTTAACTCTACCTACCGTTTAGTGAGTTCCCAGAGTTAATGCTGACAAATTCGCATCGCATTGTTTGGCAGATGTTTTATACTTTATTTTATTATGCAGTTAGTACTTTGTTACGTAATAGTGCTTTTTGATTGAAGTGCGGAAAAGTGTCCGAGTATACTTACGCGATTTAAGTCTTTAAGCTACGAAATTAGATCAAAATTAAAAGGTGTCGGGTCTAGAATAACACCTCTCCATTTCTTCCGTGGGTGTCGTAGGAGGCGACTAAGGAAATAGGTTTAGGTATTCTTTAGGCGACTGTCTAGCAACCTGTCACTATTATACTACCTCTTCCGTTAGTTTTTAAACCTAAAATTATGTTAGAAATGGCTGCGAAGCGTGATTTTTTGTCTGTGTCGCGTTTTGTGTGCTCTACGTGGCGTGATTGTATACCTATATGTATGTATGTATACAAATAAGCAAGTATACCTTGTATCTCTAAATATACGAATTAGGATTCGAGGCGAATTAAAATTATAACTTCCTTCCGTTTGTCATAGATCTCTGTTTCTTTTGTTAATGCAGAGGTTCTCAAACTTTGCTTTACCGCGGCCGTAATTTAAATTCAGAGCAAAAAATACAATAAAACAAAACTTTTTAAGAAGATGTAGGATTTGCATCGAGCAGGAAAGATGACAGTTTTTTTTTGTGATCAAATAATAAAACCGTTAATGAAATCTTATTTTATTTTATTTACCTTGCCCTTCTAGATAAGTTTTTTAGACTTCCTAAATTAAACAATCACTTAAATGTTTTATTTAGGTGATCTTCTTAAAGTGTTTTTTTTAACCTTTTTTTACATGTATATTTTACGTTTGCTGTCGTAGAGGTGACTCAATGAGCAGATTTAATAGTTGATGATCTGGGCAAGCTTTTAAAATTAGATTGGTAACTTTTCTTTTAAGTCATATTCAAATATAAAAAACTAACTTTAAGATTCAACCGTTTTTTCCACTATTGTGTCAGATCGGTCCATAATTGATTTTGTGTCTGCAAGGTAATTCACCAACTTGAAAAAAAAGCATGTTATTATCTCAACAATTCATGCTTCTGTGGCCAATAATGTCTTCTAGGCCAAGGTGTCACAAAAATTCGAAAAAAAATGTAACTCGTAAACTAAAAAAAACGCAGAACATACATAGGGGTGATTCGTATACCAAATATTGTGTAACAAATAATAACATATATGCGTATACCTAGCACATAACAAAAATTAAACACTTAAAATTAAAATAAATTATAAACCAAGGGGTCGTTGCTCAACACACGTGCAAAAACACAAGCAAAAAAACTTACCAAATTCTCGAAACAATCACAATTAGTCAAAAACCCGCCAACTAACTAAATCACATAACTGTCACTTCACACAAAGCACGAAACGTCAAAAAATTAAAAAGTTAACAAGACACAAGTTTCAAGCCAGACAGCCAGGGAGGAAATGACAGCACTCTCTCCAACCAACTAGTTTTATCGCTATATTTTCATTGAAAGTGCGCCATTATAAGTTATGGAACCTTACCGCATTAAGCTACACTTCTTGTTGGTAGCAAGAGTTCGTGCGCGTAACAAAAGTTAGTTTGACAAAGAATTAAATTGTAAGTTACTTTGTGTGGTTCTTAGCTTCCATAATGGCGGCCATTAGATTATGTTTGTGCTAATTTATTTAAGTAAGTGGGAATTTTAGGCGTTGAATTGAAAGAAAGTGATTTATGTAACGAACAATGGTACCTGTCTGTTAATTACTGTGTCGTGTGTTCACATTAAAAAAAAACTCTTAAGATAATAAGGTAGGTACAGTCAGGGAATCTGAATGTTTAGCACCGCCTTCATAATTTGTTCGCAATAGGACAAACTTCACCATGAAGTTTAATATTGAGTATTTATGTCATGCAATTAGAATTAGAAATAGTGTGACAAGGGAACGATCTGGTGTGAAAGTAGATATAGTGACTAGAATAGAAAGAAGTATGCTTAGCTGGTTTGGTCATGTAGAGAGGATGGATGAAAGAAGATTGACTAAACAGATCTATGCTGGAAGTGTGAATGGATGTGTTGGGAGGGGAAGACCTAGACGGACGTTCCGTGACCAAATCGCGGACGTTTTAGAAACAGGTCAGGTCAAGAGTAGGTACCCGAAATCGACGAGCATGTATGAAGAGACTGATGAACGTGGATGAAGCTAAAGAGGTATGTCAGGATCGTAGCAAGTGGAACAAAGTGGTCTCTGCCTACCCCTGTGGGAAAGAGGCGTGACGGTATGTATGTATGTATGTATGTATGTATGTCATGCAACTGGCTGGCAACAGTAATAAGGCCAATTTTAGTAGTATCTCAACCTGCTAAAAATTCAATTTCCCAGACTACATTTTCAGTTTCAATCTAACAGAAACAGAATAAGTTTCACACATACATATATCACGCCTGTATTCTCAAATGGGGTAGGCAGAGCACACAAAACAATAACTGTTTGACGTATCGTAGCCACTTCTGGCTTACATTTTTTGGTTTTAAGGTGGCAGGTATAATAGTGACAGGTGGCTAGCGTGTCGCCTATAATATACTTTATCTTACTTCCTTATAAATTGCCTCCTACGATGCCACGAGCCAATCTGGCTAGACATGTCAGCACCAAAACCCTAGGTTCAACATTTTTCTACCATGATCAATGCAAATCTATACTAATATTATAAAGCTGAAGAGTTTGTTTGTTTGTTTGAACGCGCTAATCTCAGGAACTACAGGTTCGAATTGAAAAAATCTTTTAGTGTTAGATAGGCCATTTATCGAGAAAGGCTTTAGGCGATATAACATCACGCTACGACAAATAGGACTGAAGAAACATTGAAAAATGTGGAAAAAACGGGGAAATTTTAGTCACTTTTCCACGCGAACGGAGTCGCGGGCACAGCTAGTAAATAATAATTTCATTTGTGACACCCACGGAAGAAATGGAGAGGTAATACTTCAAGTCCGGCACCATACGGACGCGTCAGAAAATAGGCACATTATGATTAAATTTGGATGTAGACAATTTTTTTTAAAGTTGTTTAGGTTACACGCAATCTTTTGTTAAAAATCGTGATGATAAGCTTCCCAAAACCGGTAATTCTGATCTGGGACGTACCTACCGGAAGGGAACTACTGGGACAGATCTGTCACGATCACGACACTATTGTGTTCAGAGCAAGATTATTCAACAGTGGATCTTGCCAACTGAGACGCAATAAAAAAAGTTGGGAAATATTTATTATTTTGTAAAAAAACAGCCGTCGGGTTCAGAATGACACGTCAGCATTTCTGCAAATGTCGCAAGAGGTGATAAGGGAAGATGTTCCCAAATGGGGTTGGCAGAGCATACGAATCGTGACATAGACAAAACCATGATTATGACTATTTCACGCTTCGCAACCACTCCTAGCATAATTTTAAGATTGAAAACAGATGGAAGGGGTAGTATAATAGTGACGGGATGCTAGCCTGTCGCCTAAAGCATACCTAAACGTATTTCCTAGTAGCCTCTTACGACATGCACGGAAGAAATGGAGAAGTGTTATTCTATTCCGACACCACACAGACAGACAGACAGAAGGGAAGAGTTACGATATTTGACGATTGGAGTTTATAAAAAAAATAAAAATAAAAATAAAAAAAATAAAAATAAAAATCATTTATTTCAGGCAAAGACCCATA
>BHDV01035186.1:23382-33795 GCA_005406045.1 Adoxophyes honmai
TTCCACCTGTCCCGCATCCTTCTTTGGGTCTGCCGGCGAGCATGTTCCACTTCTCGTGGAGCCAACCTTTCACCTCTTGCCTGGTTCTCTTTCCTAGTGCGGTACGCTTCCGCCATCGCCTCAGCGTCCAGGTCCCATGGAGGGGTACCTGCAAGAACGCAAGCCGCCATATGCGCCACCGTCACATATGCACGGATTATTCTTATGGCGCAAATCCTTTGCGGTCGCCGAAGCAGGGCTCTACACCGCGTTGACAAGCCGTCCGCCCAGATTGGTGCACCATAAAGAGCCATGCTTCGGACGACCCCGGCATATAGCCTTCTGCATGCCGTTTTCGGGCCTCCCACATTGGGCAACAGCTTGCTCAGCGCCGATGCAGCACCGACCAGGCGAGGCGCAAGTCTAGTAAAGTGCTCGAAGAAGTTCCATCTTCTGTCCAGGACCAGCCCAAGATATTTCAGGTTGGGCTTGACCTGGACATTTTCACCTGCTATGGGCAGCACAGTGTCACTTGGGATGCGCCAGCCCCGTCCACCAAAAACCATAGCCTCAGTTTTAGCCACAGCTACCTCCAAACCGAGCATGCCGATACGCTCTACGACGAGCTCTGCAGCCACTGCTGCTCTCCGAAGGGTTTCCGTCATATTTTTTCCCCGCACGGCCACCATCGTGTCATCGGCATAACATATATAGTGGTCATGCAGGGGAGCTGAATGCCGCGCAACACCCAATCATAGGCGATGTTCCAAAGAAGGGGCCCCAGAACGGACCCCTGAGGAACACCGCAGGTCATAGGGTGAGCCGTACGTCTGCCGTCACGGTCGTAGAGCACTACCCTTCCCTCAAGGTAATGCCCCACGAGTTTCTGCAGGTACTTCGGCAGTCTAAAATATTTGAGGGACTCCATGATTACGGAATAGGGGATTGAGCCAAAAGCGTTTTTAATATCTAGCGATACTGCTATGACTCCCTCCCCTCTACCAGCCGCTAAATCGCTGAAGTCTTTCAACGTTTGGATGGCGTCAATCGTGGACCGGCCAATTCGAAACCCGAACTGCCGGTCAGATAGATCTGGACCCTCTTCTTCCGCTCCTAGAAGACGCCGGATTCTTATCGCGATGATCCTTTCCATCATCTTTCCGGCCTCATCTAGGAGAACTATTGGTCTGTGTCCCGAGGGCGAGTCGAGTGAGCGACCCGGTTTCGGTAGAAGCACCAATCTGCCTTCTTTCCATATCTGCGGGAAACGCCCCGTCTCCAGACATTCGTCGAATATGTCCCTGAGACGTTCCCCGAGATGCACCATTAGTGGCGGGATGACTCTTGCCGGAACACCGTCCGGCCCTGGTGCCTTCTTGTTTTTCTTGAGGCGATCCATCACGGTCATTAGCTCGTCCTCAGTGACTCTCGGCACTACCGGCTGTGCCTCTTCCAAATCCTCCGATGGAGCCGACATTGCTGGAGGGACAAAATCGGGTGCCGTCGGGAAGAGCGCCTGCACCACCCTGTCGAGGAGCTCTGGTTCTAAAGAGTCCATGAGGGGGGCACGCTTGATCTTGTTTCGGACCATCTTGTACGGCCACCCCCACGCATCTCTGTTAAGGGTGGCCAGGAACTCCTCGTGTGCAGCGTCCTTGGCCTGGGCTATTGCGACCTGCAATGCCTCTTTGGCTGTTTTTAGGGTAGCATGCAGCCGCTCCTCCTCTACAGCCGTTGGATGTCCCCGTCTGCACCGCGTGTATGCACGTCGAGCGCTGTTACTGGCAGTACGAAGAGCCGCGATCTCTTCGGACCACCAGTATACACTGGTCTTATTCGGCGTCTTCTTTACGCGTGGCATGGCGGCGTCGCATATTTTTGTTAACGATTCGCGGAATCGTAACGCTTTCATGTCGAGCGTAGCGTCAGCAGGTGGTGGAGCACACCATGCTTCAACAATTGCTGCCTCCTCCGCAAGGTCAGAGTCATATTTGTTCATGGCCCATCTTGGAAACCCGTGGCCGATGCGCCGAGGTGTCTGCGATTGAAGCGGCGAGGGGGAGACCGTCATTCGTATGTATAAATGGTCCGAAAGGGTCTCTTCGTCTTCCAGGACTCGCCAACCAGAGACGCGAGCCGCTAGAGCAGGGGTCGCAAACGTAACGTCTACGATGGACCCCCCCTGCCTTCGCACACAGGTGTTGGCTACGCCCTGGTTTAGGACTTCCAACCCCATCGCCGCTACCCAGTCCTGTAGGACAGCACCTTTTGGGTTAGTTACCGGGGAACCCCATGCCGCGCTCTTCGCGTTCAGGTCCCCCATTAACATGATCTCTGCAGGAGCAGCCCCCCTGACCACTCTGCACATATCCTCGAGAAACTGCTCAAACTCCGACAGCGGCCGATTGGGGGAGAAGTAGACCGCAATGACTACGGTCTGCCCCCACCTGGCCGCCACGAAGCCTGGCCCGTCCTCGACCTTTGAGATGGGTGGGTAGTCACCCATCGTGGGCACCACCATTGCTGCCGATTTGTCCGTGGCACCCAACCAGTTGGGTTGAGGCGGAACAAAATAGGGCTCCGACACCACTGCCAATGCAACCCCCCACTCCGCCATGTTTTGCATGAGCAAATCTTGAGCGCGGGCGGAGTGGTT
Source organism: Adoxophyes honmai (assembly GCA_005406045.1). NCBI lineage: Eukaryota > Metazoa > Arthropoda > Insecta > Lepidoptera > Tortricidae > Adoxophyes > Adoxophyes honmai. The sequence continues at coordinate 26,018 of BHDV01035186.1, forward strand.
TAGGTTCCCCTGTAGGACATATAAATGCTGGTGAAGTTGTACTGGCATTTAGATGTCCATTTGGTTTCCCTCCTCGATTGCCTTTGGGGCATTTTCAACACCTGCTGCTGCTTTGAGCAGGTCATTACGGCCTTTCGTCGGTGGGGGCGAGCAAGCCAGTCCCCCCATTATGTGCCCGGCTGGGCGCTTCGCCTGATGGCACACCGAGCAGAAAGCCTCGGACTGACATCACGCCGACTTGTGCCCCGGTCTCGAGCAGCGATAACACCATTCGCTGCGATCAACGTCAGATGGGCACATGGGCCGCGTGTGTCCTACGCCCATGCACCGGTAGCACCGCATGGGTCTCGCCTCAATAGCTCTCACATGGGCAGCCGACCAACCCACCAAGAGCTTCTTCTCCTTGAGGAGATTATTGGCAGTAGCTACCGGGCACCTGACTAGAGCAGTTCCTCTGCAGTTGGCCAGCAGACGAATGGAGCTGACCTTGACTTGCTCAGGCTTGCAACCCCCTATTAATACCACTGCCGTTTTGATGTCGTCCTGGGTTACCGTTTCGTCAAAGTCCTCGACGCGAAGGTCCGCCATTTTGACTGGTCTACTGACAGTAGCCACATCACCGATGATAGCCTCTAGTTTGGAGGCTAAGTCGTCCGCTATGCGGTCGCTGTTCGACCCGGGCACTTGGATTAGGCGACCTCCTGTCGCCGATTTCCGAATGGCCACGCTCTCCAGGCCCACTTCAGCCAGTTTCAGAGACGTTGTCGCCTTCTGCATGGCTTCCGCGTACGAGCCACCAGCCTCTTTCAGGGTTATAACAACCGCTGAACCTTTCGGGGTCATAAATTTACGAGGCCCGACTTGTTTTTTAAGTGGCTCAGTCTTAGAAGCCTGAGCCGCCTTTTTCGGCTTATTCCGTTTGGCTACCTCTACCCATGTAGGCGCCGACTGGTGAGAGGGGTTAACCCCCGAAGAAGTGGATGGCTCGGGTTCCCTGTCTGGGAAGGGCAGGAGAATAGGCTCACCACCTCTGCCGCGAATGATTTTGGGCTTGGGTTTAGTCGCTTTCTTCTGCTGCGTCTTTGGTTCAGCCGTAAACATTTGTCTCTGCTCAGGCTAGCTGGCTGATCGCTGTTTAGTGACGTTTTTGGCCTCCCCCACTTCTGAGCCACTGGGTTGCGGCTCTCGGCTCCTATTGGACTGTTGGCTACTTCCCATTTGAGCAACGGTACTAATTTTACTAGCTGTCGCAGCCCTGTTCCTGTCCGCCGCTAGCGGGGGGCGCAATATAGGTTCAGGGGGGAGACGAGCCTCAAACGCCTCTAATCGGGCATTGATCATGTTCCCTATGGAAACAAATAGCCCTCTGGAATGCTCAGCTAGCATTTCCTGCAAGCCGGCAGGGAGGTCTTGACTCGGCTGCGGAGGAATTTCAATCCTTCTCTCAGAGAAGGCCGTACGAAGAGCCTTGCTCTCCTCGGTGAGGAGAGCCAGCTGCTCCCGCATGCGCTTGTTGTCGGCCTTTAATTTGCGCAACTCGTCATTCTCATTCCTGAATTCCAGGAATTCCAAGGCGTCCAAGATCTCCCGGCAGGCCCTGTTTATCTGGCCCTTCACTACTCCGTTGAGGTTACTCGACTTTGCTGCCGCCGCCAGTACCACGCGTGCTGCATTTCGGGCTGCCTCAACAGCACCTGAATCGTCAATTGTTGCAAAGTCAGTCCTAACCACGGAAGCGCTAGAGCTGGCCCTTTCTCCTTTTTTAACAGTCTCTTTTTTCAGAGCCTGGACTTTCGATCGCTCCACACGTACTTCCAGAAGGTTCTTCTTTAAGTACTGCGAACTCGGCGAAGACGATGACGGCCCTGGTGACGGTTGACAAAGAACAAAATTGTCATCTTCGTCGTCTGAGACGTCTGCCATTGAGACGTTTCGAACAGGGCTTCTCTCCCTGTTCGAAGACGTAAGTCTGCCCTGCGACTGAGAGCGAAGAGCAAGGGGACTCGCCGCCAGAGTTTCAAAATTGCTCTGGATATGCGCCTTCAAATTATTCTTTGCCGATGAAGCACCAGCATGAGCACCCACAGTTGCGGCAGAACGCCCTCTGACCGCTGAACCTACCTTGGAAGCTGAGGGTTTACCTTCCCCTTCAATAGTTCCGTCCACTAAAGCCCTTTTATTGGGGTTTGAAACTCCCTCCATCTTCTCCACCCCTAATGCCCCACTTTGTTCGGCCATCAGCGCCAAAAAAAACCAACAAAAATATTTTCCGACTAGAGAGCAGCCGATTCGTCCAGCGATTAGGGCGTCGCCTCCGCCATGGAATGAAATCAATAAGGACCTTCGTGGGAAAATACGCCCTATCTCAAGCACCCGTCCACCTACGAGGTTCAAAAAATAATCAAAAAATAAGGCAGGAGTTGCCTTATTTTTTGATGCCCCTCTTAATTTTTTTACTCTAGAACTTGATGGTTCTAGGGTAACCTAACCTGTTTTTTGGCCGTTAATCTTCAATGTTATGGCTAGATAAATGTATGACAGCCATAGTTATGACTGAAAATAATTATAATCATCAATTTTATGTCAATTAAAAATTATGTCATTCGTCATTATGGTAAAACCATTTATGGCTAAAAATAATTATGACAGGGAACATTATGACAATAGACACTTTATGCCAAAAAAAATTATGAGTTTCAACTTTATGGTTAAAGTTTTATGACAATCGATTTTATGACTATGGTTTGTATGCGACTAGAAGGGCACCACACAGACTTATATCGAAATAGATGACTCAAGTGTATGTATTTCGCGTGCCAAAAAGGAGCCGAAAGGGAGAGCAATGCTCTTCCTTGGACCCAATTTAATTTAGTTTTGTACCACTTAGATTAGGTTTAACTGCCTAGAGAGACAACTTGAATAAGGCGGCATCACCTTTGAATCGGTTTCACTCTGACTGTCAATTCCCATCACTAAAGCGCTCATGTGACGTTACAGTAGATAGAGAAAAAGTGGCACGCTTGGTTTTCATACAAATGAAGGAACTCGCGGTATCTATTTTGATAATAAGTCTGAGACATACAGGACTAAATATCATGAGTAGACCCCGCTATCGGAGGTGCAAAATGGTAGCTGTCAAATTTTAGGGATGGGTAATGAAATCATAATTTGTGATGTCGATATCGATACTCGATTTTTCAATACATTTTTTTTATGTACAAGTACCGTTTATTTGTATACTATTTAATGTTTTTTTGGGATCTATGATAATCATTAGCATTAAAAATATAAATAGTTATTAGTACAACAAAAAATCTTACTTTTCTTATGTTTCAAGTTGCAGGATAGTGCACGAACGCTCTTGAGATAAAACTTTTCAGTACAGGTTAATACTGTCCACTTAGTCTTATACTGATAATAATTTATTTTTACGTCAATAGATAGTCCATGTCATCTTACAACATTTCTACGACTATTTAGCTGTGTTTACGAGTATTCGTCTAATAATATTTTATACAATAGAAATTAAATGTCATTAGACTGTCATTATAATTACTTATCGACATTCAAAAAATTTTTTACCCTTCCCTAGTAATGGGACGAAATTGACAGCTACCGTTTTGCACCTCCGATAGCGGGGTCTAATCATGAGACAATTCGTATTACATACATACATAGGTACACTAGGCTGCAAAATTGCACAGATAGTTTAAAGGCGGCAATCGTTTTGGCGTCTGAAGCCGTGTTTTGATAGCCATCACTAGATTGCGCTGTGCCCGAAATGTTTCAATACATACAATCACGCCTGTGTTCGCAATTTTTGGTTTCAACTGTCAAATTAAAAACTATGTAGATTTTTTGGTGCATTAGACAATAGCGCTGCAGATTTGTGTTTTTTTTTGTTAGGTTGCCGTGTAATGTTGGGTTTTGGGACATCTTCATTTCCTACGTGAATGTCCTAAGAGGCAACTAAACATATAGGTTTGGATACATTTACGATGATAAGCCAGCAATCTGTTAGCTGAAAAAGGTATAAAATAATAAGCGGAAGCTAACCGTCGAATAGGCATGTACCTACCTAAATCTATTTCCTTAGTCGCCTTTTGTGACATTCACGGAAGAAATGGAGAGGTCTTATTTTGCACCCGACACCCAATTATTTGTTTTAGTATAAGGTATTTAATTTATACGTTTTATTGTTATTTCTGTATAGTTGTATTGTTTTTATCAATAAATTATCGTATCATAAAATAAGTTCACCTCAAATATCTCTTCATGATAAACTTCAGCAAATTGTAGGGTTTTGTCACGTCCAGTGTGGAGAGAGATTTCCCCAGCAAAAGACCAGCCATTGCAATAAATATGTCCACGGATATATCAAAACGAGTCGCTCCTGGGCCGCCTTTAAACTTCGTGTAAAGCTGGAAAATAAATAATGACATTTTAGTACCTAGTTGTCTGTTTAACTGCTGACAGTATGATTTTAAACAAAAAAAAATCCAACTTCTTTGTGATATACTGAAAGCATTTGTCTGATGAGGGTGACCTTCCATCACCGGCAGGCCTGACTAATTACTGAAATTATAATTTCCAGTCTCCAGGTGCATTCAGTATTGAAAGAATTATCCTTTAACTCCTAAACATTAAGGAGTTGACCTTCCATCATCAGCTCATTCATTTTGCTTTTCACTGCCAAGCGTAAATGCTGATGTAGCTTTGAAAAATGTACTAAAAATTACCTGTACCTATGAAATTTGAGGGTTGCCCTCGATTTCCCTCATGTTCCATAATTATAATTATGCTGACAATGGGAAAACCTGGAAACTATATCCTTTCAGACAAAAAATAATTTTCCAAATCGGTCCGGGCGTCTTCGAGTAATCAGCATACACACACAAAAAAAAAAGATCCCGACGAATTAAGAACCTCCCCCTCTTCTGAAGTCGGTTAAAAAGGCATTAATAAACGAATGTAGTATTTATTCGTCCTTTAGTGTCATTTCACATAGAATCACAGAACGAACGGTTCTCTATTGAAAGGCATTCGGACGAAATAGTGATGTGTAGGAATATGTAAAATCCTCATTGCGCATACATTTTTACGCATTACATTGAAAAGCATAAAAACATAAAGCATACGTCATGAAGACAAAAATTTAAGTTCAACTGAAATTATGCTATAAGTGTAGTATGCAAAATAAATAAATTAGTAGATAGGCTTTGGCCTATCTAACTATGCGAAAGTACCATTATGCCAAAACAAATTATGCCCAATCAATAATACATACAGTTGTAGTGAGAAACTATTTTCCTTCGGGAAAACTCGGATCTTTATCGGAATACGATGACATCCGAACTGTCAATGAATGATCGTATTAAATCAGTGACATTCTCATATCCATTAATATGGAACTTTATTGTTTAGTGTCAAATGTCAAAATGAATAATGTGATTGTACAATATAGAGATGTTACAACCACTTCCTGTAACTTTGAAAATATCAACTCAGTTTTATTGTCACTAGTAAACCAAACATATCTCCACTTTAAAACATTAATTAAAAGGACAACAAAATAAAACTTTGCCAGAATACTCTGAGTTGTTGCTATTTTTGAATATGCTATTTTCCGATATGATACAGGTTAATATTAAATATAATTTTCTTGGACTGGTATTTTTTAACCGTTTTCGAGGTTTTAGCCTGGCTATACAACGTTTTTATAAGTAATTTGAAAAAAATTATACTAAAGCGAATATTTGGATTGCGTATTATCCACTTTATATAGATATTGGTCTGCTGATGCGACTTACCCCTACGGCTTTAAGATGGGTACTGAAGCTATTTGAGAGAGTACGATAAATACGAACTTTTCCGAAAAACTACGAAGGAAAATAGTTTCTCACTACATCTGTACATACATACTCTCACGCCTGTATTCCCAAGAGGGGTAGGCAGAGCACATGAATTCAAAAATCCAGTGCCACATTTAGCAATTTCAGGGTAACCAGATGATCAAACGTGATATTGCAGTGACAGGTTGCTAGCCCATCCCCACAATGCACTAACCCTTTCCCAGAGTCGACTCTTACGACACCCACGGGAAGAAAGGGCCAATCAATAATGATAAACAATAAGTCTAAATGACAATGCGATCCAAGGGGATCCCGGACCAAATATACTACTGGAGCTGACCGTACCATATCGTATTGAACCGCGTTGACCGCACTAGTTTTGCTCCTATAAATGAACACGTGGGCACGGATCGTTGCGTACGCAGTCAGGACTCTCAGACCGTGTAGACACTTCAGTGCGTCCTTGTCTTCCTTGAAGATGGCCGCCCAGTTGCGACGGAGACAGAACGACTTGGCAACGTGAGACACTGGAAGACATTTTTGTATTGTATTGTATGACTCTTTATTGCACATAAAACAAAATTACATAAAACAATATTAGAGAATAACAGTCTTATGTACAAAGGCGAAATATCTCCGAGGGGATCACTACGAGGAAACCTTCGCGCGATGGACAGGAACATTGGAACGAGCAGACATACAAACAAAATAGGAAAAGTAAAGGAGATGAAACCTAAAGCTTGTTGATCTAAGACATGACGTATAAATAAATATATCCCATACGTAAACATTACATCCTAATACACACAAATAACTATCACTTTGACGGCCGGTTAGCCCAGTGGTTAGAGAACCTGACTGTGAAGCTTAAGGTCCTGAGTTCGATCCCCGGTCGGGGCAGATGTTTGTATGATGAATACGGATGTTCTTTGCTCTCAAGTCTTGGATGTTTACATATATTTATAAGTTTATCCGCTGTCTAGTATCCATAACACAGGCATAAAATTGCCCAATTTGGTACTGGGTGATTTTTGATATTTATTTATTTATTTATTAACGTCCCAGATTATAAATAAAATATTATAACATACAATAAACAGACAGGACATATTATAACAACCAAAATTTACGACGATTTGTCAAGCCAGTAGGTACTCCTCCAAACTTCTCCTCAAAGTTGCCACGTCTGTTTTATTGTTGGTTTAAAGACCGTTCCTATCCATGGTAGACATTTCTTTAGCGACAAAGTTGAATCAACTTGTTGCGGATTGGCTGTCAACATGTTGCTGGAAACTGTTGACAAGCTCTCGGTCTACGAGCGTTAACATTCTCCGCAGCTCATCAACAATGTTAATCAACTGTTGGTATTTTTTGTATAATAACTGTAAAAATAACTGTCACCCGAAGATAACAAAATTCGTACGTTTATAGATATACTAAATTTTCTATGAAACTTGTAACTTTTCGTCTAACGACAGGCAAATTGTAATATTTTACGCCGACATTTTCATAAAATTATCGTATTAGGTTTAGGTTATATTATGTCAGTTTATGTCAGATTAGATTATGTTATGTTACAAAATTAGCTTATAGTAGACGATCCCGCCACACAACGACCTTCATCGAGCTGGTTAATGGATCAAACACATTTTTTATGTAAATAATATATCAAATAATATATTGCATATGGGTTGCCTAGCAAATTTTAGTCCAGGATATTTTTACTGAATTTTTATTTTTTCTTTTAATTTAAAATATTTCACCGGTTTGGTTATAGATAAATTTTATACCAATCGAAAGCATTCAGCCCGTAGTATAAATGGGTCATTGTCAAGCCTGCTAATTTTTTTCGCTAAAAAATGAAACACGTGATTTATAAAAATCAAAGGTATATTACGACTCTTACTCTAACTTGCAACAGAACTG
>BHDV01035186.1:35446-59924 GCA_005406045.1 Adoxophyes honmai
CCCCCCCCTAGCTACGCCACTGTAGCTAGTATCGATTTACCTGTTCATACATGGCAACCCAAGGGTTGTGACAGGAAAAAAAATAGGCAAACTCACTTTTTCAAATACAATGGGTTGCAGACTTTCGATTGGTATAATATTTATCTATTAACCAAACCGGTGAAATATTATACATTAAACTACCGCGAGACTCACTCATGTTGAAAAATTTTCGGATAACTCACGTTTAATAAATCGAGTTTAGCTCGACATGTTTCGGACTAATTCGTAACCCTTCATCTAGGAGCCGCGGCAGCTGCTGCTGCCAAACGCCAACTGCGCGCCTCGGCTCTCTTCGCGCGACTAATATTAACTAATTTGAAATAATGGTGAAACATATTTTTTTTATCCTGGACTGAAATTTGCTAGGCAACCCATATGCAATATATTCTATGATAATATTAAATTACATAAAAAATGTGTTCGATCCATTAACCAGCTCGGTGAAGGTCGTTGTATGGCGGGATCCTAGGCTATTAGGTTAGGTTAGATTCTGCGAAAAATTTGGGCGTAAAATACTTTTCTATCTCTCGTTTAGAATCCTGCGAAAGTTTACTTTCGCTGACATAACCATATATATCTCGCTCTATGCCCTAAGGGGTAGGCAGAGAACAACACCATTCGCTTCTATTTTGGCCATAGAAAACAGACGCACTAGAATACTAATGTCATTTTGGTTGTTCGCAGACGATTCCGTTAAACCATCGAGGCGATCGCTGTGCTCTTATTGGCCGACCCAAGATCGCGCGTAACGCTAGTGCCTTTTTTCTCTACGGTTATTGGCTCTGTACAGTTTCTGTGACAGTGAAGGTGACTTTAATGAGTGACAAACCACTAACTTTTTGCGGGCCTCGGTGGCCAACATTGTTTCTCTAGTGGGTCTGTCCCTATGATTTTGGCATACTTCTCACGCTTCATTCACATTTAGAGCTTAGTGAGCGCTGTATTAAAAAGCCATCATGGTAGTCAAGTGCTTACCTAATGAATTCTCGTTGGTTATATCAGGGTTCTTGCTTACGTGGTACGTAGAAGTTAGTGCCACGAGAACCAACAAGGCGAACATGTAGCTGAAATAAAATTAAAAATCAAAGTTTCTTCCTCAATCTTATGATTTTTCACGAGCTAGTGACGTCATAAATACACCCTCATCAATTGCTTTCTGAACCACCACAGAGCCGATTGTAAAGGACAATTTCTTCGGTGAGTCAGAAATCAATTGGTTTGACCGTATAATAAATTATGTAGAACGCCCTTGGGCAAGATGGAGCGACGATATGCGCAAGGTGGCTGGGAGTGCTTGGAAGAGGAATACGGAGGACCGAGTTGAGCGGCGTGCCATAGGAGAGGCCTAAGGTGCGATATGGAATTAGAGATCAATAATGTAAACAACCAACTGTCAATGTCAAAGTGACATTCCAGAGGTAGTCAACCTATTTTTGTTACTAATTGATATATTATTGTATTAATTTTTTAACTACTTTTAGTTTATTGACTCATAACAATATTCGTAGCATATTATGTGATATCTTTTGAAAATACGACATTATACTTGTGTTCGTATGGATCCAGACGAACAACAAACACAAATTTAACAATGAAACAAAAACAAATAACGAGATAAAACAAAACTTAACAACAAACAAAAACTCAACAAAACAACGCATAAGCGGGAGGGAACACATTCGATCACGACGATGTCAGAAAACGAATAATAAGATTTATAAAATGGCTTCCACGCGCAGAGGTAGAAAAGCAGTCTACACACGATCTTTTAAGTCCGTCCATCACAAGTTGAACAATATTTCATCGTTTCATAAGTTTCACTGAACAATTAATTATATTTATAAATATGAATACGAATAAAAATACGAGCCAAATGTTTGCAATTTCTAACCATTGCCAGTGGCATAATTATAAAATAATCATATTTGCATTTAAAAAAAGATGTGCTTTGTAATGTTCACACGGTTTTATTCTGCTAATAAATTAGTTGCACTCATTTTTATCTAGCGTAATTATTGAATTTTAAGTTTTCCTAATTGCGTTTGCTTTTATTGCAATGGCAACACGTTTGTTTACAACTTTGATCTCTAATTCCATATCGCATCTTATGTCCAACAAAACAAATATAGGCTGACGATGATGATGATGATGATCTTTCGCACGAGATAAAATTAAATAATGGCAATCTATATTCATAGAAGAGACACGATCTAATTTCGGTGTAAATATAATATGTAATCTAATGGTACCAATTTATTTAAAAGTATAACATTACACAAAAACAAAAACATTAATGAAAAATATATAACTAACTTAAAAACTAAACTATACTTATTTAAATAATTTTAAACAAAAAAAAACCGACTTCAAATTAGCTATATCCTGAAAGGGAAATTCTGTTTTTGTACATATTTACTAAAGATCAAGTAGGTATACGTAGCTCTCAGCAGATTCAAGGCTTTAGAAGGAATAGCTCTATCTGATTTAGAACCCTCTAAACTGTTAAGTAAACCCCACGATGAACAAGCATTAACAGAAATGCAACACTTGAGAAGCAGCAGGCTTGGCTCATTACTGAAACTATAATTTCCAGTCTGGAGGTGCATTAAGTATTGAAAAAAATATCCTTTAACTCCTAAAAATTAAGAAGTTGACCTTTCATCATCAGCCCAATCATTTTTTTACTGCCAAGCGTAAATACTGGTGTAGCTTTGAAAAATGTACTAAGAACACTACCTGTGCCTATAAAATTTGAGGGTTGCCCTCGATTTCCCTCATATTCCATCATCAGGTCAAGATATTTATGCTGACAATCTGACTACCTGGAAACTATACCTTTTCAGACAAAAAAAGAATTTTCCAAATCGGTCCAGGCGTCTTCGAGTAATCCGCGAATATACATAAAAATACTCTCCATTTCGTCCGTGGATGTCGCAAGAGGCGACTAAGGACATAGGTTTAAGTAAATTTTAGGCGACAGGCTATGAGGCTAGCAACCTGTCACTATCATACCTGCTAACTCAAAACCTACAAAAAATGTGCTAGAAGTGGCCACGAAGCGTGACATAGACATAGTTTTGTCTATGTAGCGTTTTGTGTGCTCTGCCTACCCCATTTAAGAATACAGGCGTGATTGTATGTAGGTATGTAAGTATGTACAAATGTAAGTTCGGACTGAAATTCCCGAATGCCCATACATTTTTTTTTTATTTTAAGGATAATTCAAAAACTACTAGTTAGATTTTGATGAAATTAAAATGGGACCAATGGGAAGCCATTTGCTATCGAACACAAAAAGAACCATCGAAATCGGTCAACCCGTTTAGAAGTTCTGAGGTAACATACATAAAAAAAAAAAAAAAAAAAAAAAAAAAAAAAAAAATACAGCCGAATTGAATACCTCCTTTTTTGAAGTCGGTTAAAAAGGGCACTCCCGAGGCATGATTCCAAAGACGCTGGCGCTGGCAGCGTTTCCTCACTGTATCGCAATGCTGATGCGTTGAGCGACGAAGCTGCCAGCTCTTCGGTCTCCGGTTGCATCAACCAGGCGCTTGGAGAACTCTTTCATTAGGTTGGTGGCGCTGGGACCCCAAGGACCTAAGGTCTTGACCCCGAATGGTAAGAAGAGGTATTCAGGGCCGAGACCTCTGTATTAAGACCTCTTAATACAGAGACCTCAGACCTCACTTACTTGTAAAAATAATATCCTCTCGATGGTTCAGCAGTTACTCCGGCTTCATCGCAGTGGTCGATTCTCACATTGGCATCCCATGCTGCTTGCAAATGCTGGCCTCTGAGCAGTGCTCTGACAAATCTTTCTATCGATTTATCATTGCACCCAACTGGTAGACAAACTCCATACGTCATGTAGGAAAAATTGCGACCAGCATTGTTAGTCCCCTGAAAGAATGAATCGGATAAGCTAGTAAAACTCGATTAGAGCAAAATGACAATTAGAATATTGCCAGACCTATCGATCGATCGTCAATCGTCGGCATCGGTCAATGTCGATGGAACTTGATCAACTGGTTTAGCTTTATTTGATCGACAGGCACCGGTCGACTAACCAATCGACCGGTTGCCGTTCGATGGCACCGGTCGGCGCTAATCGATTTACCCCGGCTATATTCCAATCTACTATTTCATTAAACCATCGTCGATCCATGCCATCAATCGACGATCGATCCATTGATCTGGTAGAAACTATCAATCGACCTCGTCTATTCTATTCTACCATCGATTGATGTCGTCGACCGATGATCAAAGTAACTAATAGGCCTCTGACGAACCATGAAGTGCCACTCCCTTACTTACATTTACATAATATTCCTCCGCTCTACCATATGGGCCTGGAAGGTCCAAGGTTTTCTCGCGAGGGTTTTTGCTCATCTCGATGTCAGCGAGGCAGTACTGGGTCCTTAGCTCCGGATGTTCAGGCAGCCATGAGGGACGCAGACACTGGTCGTAGTTGCCCAGGTGGAAGCGGGCACCGAAGAATATACCACTTGGTGCATGCTGGGAGGCGTCCCAGACTGGAAAAGCATGATGATGATCATACACGTCATCTTCCATTAGATACTATCACATCACATCGCAGTTTCAATTCCGGTGTAAAATCCAAATATGTTTATAGGAACAAAATAACATTACGAACAGGTAATACAGTGGCCTTGCCCACTTAGTGTCTTGTGATCGTCGTCGTCTCGTGAACGCCCGCCGCCGCAGCCGACGCAACGTTTAAGTTACGGCGTGGCAACGTTACTTGTGTCCTACGAACGTAACACATTAACACCTGCGCAGCGTTGGTTCGGCGTTAATGCGTGTGTATGGACGTTAAGGGCCGGCGCTGACTGCCGGCATGGCACGGCGTGGCACGGCGTGGCAAAGGATTTTGTTACTGATCTGAGAAAGGCCGCGGCATGCCGCGGCATGCCGAAGCATTTCACGGGTAATATTTTTGGATGCCGCGGCATGCCGTCCTCTGCCATGCCGGCAGTGAGCGCCGGCCATAAAGAGACGCTCACATTTGGAAGACGTCATTAAATGCCATTAAACGTTGCGTCGGTACTGCGCTGGCGATCACAAGGCGACGACACTCGAAAGACTTTAAGGCTCAATTCACATCAGATGAGCGGCGAAGGGCGGCGAAGCGCAGCGACCCGCTCGGTAGAGAAGGCGCGAGGATTCCTGTGGCTGCTCGGGAAGTCGCTGGAATGCGCAAAAAGTCGCTGGAATGCGCGGGAAGTCCAAGATCTCTGGGCGGGATATTGCCAGCGGCCGCTCGCGACTGCTTGAGCATCCTCGGGCATTCCCGCGACTTCTCGCGCAGTCGCACGGCTTCGTTTATGGAATTCGCCGGAATTCCCCCAAATCAGCGGGCATCCGCGCGCCTCGTTGTAGTTCCTCATGCGATAATAAGTCTTATGATAATGAAAATAAAGTTGAAATTCTCGTGACTCTGAACCTGCGCTCCGTTTCGCCGCCCTTCGCCGCTCTTGTGGTGTGAATTGAGCCTTAAAGGACGGGAGCCAAACCCTATTTTCTTTGCGGATATCTATAATTATTGCCGTTATTAAAGAAAGTGTGATCTTAATGTAGGTTACATTTGACTTAAGTTCAATTTAGCCATTTATCCTATAGGATACGCGCTTGTAATAACACCATTGACGAGCAAGTTAGTGTCAAATGAAAATTGGTTATGAAAAATGACTAACTCCAAGTAGCCCACAGCGTAGAGTTCTTGACATTGTCCAGCAAGTTGAATATCTTGTCTCGGCAGACAGCTTCGTCTTCGTCCCATTGCTGGTTTGACAGGCTGGCGATGACGTGGTCCACTTCTGGTACAGCAATGCCATCAGCAATGGCTACTGTTTAAAAGTAATTCCATTAGTTTGTAAAATTCCGTCTCTAAAATAAAAACTGGTACTTTCTCACCAATGGTACCGTACCATTTACTATCTGTACTGCATTAAAAAATCGTTAGAAATATCCCATTATACAATATATTTTTTGGTATTTTAAATTACGTAAAAAATCAAAAAAATGTGTTTGATTCATTAACCAGTTCGGTGAAGGAGAGATCTTCATCATCATCATAATCAGCCTATATTCGTCCCACTGCAGGGCACAGGCCCCCTCTCAGTATGAGAGGGCTTGAGCTATTAGTTCCCATGCGGACCCAGTGCGGATTGGGAACTTCACACACAACGTTGAATTACTTCGTCGCTGTGTGCAGGTTTCCTCACGATGTTTTCGTTCACCGAATAGCTCGTGATAAATATCTAATTCGATATCGCACGTAAATTCCGAAAAATTCAGAGGTGCGAGCCCGAGGTTTGAACCCACGACCTTCTGCTTGAGAGGCCACAGTTCGAACCGCTCGGCTACCACGGTTTTTTTTTAAACGGGATCTTAGAATAAAGTAATCTAAATTTAGATAATAATAATATATGGTTAACAGGACTTACTAGGTTTTGGTTCGACAGTTCAGGCATTAAGTAGTCGTCATAGCTAACAATTGCTTTATATGGCAACTTAGAAAACATACAATCGTGCCTATATTCCCAAATGGTATAGGCAGAGCACACAAAGCGTGATGTAGACAAAACCATGATTATGACTATTGCACACTTTGCTGTCACTTCCAGCATAATGCCTAGTTCACATTATTCCAGTAGCATTCCAGTCCAGCAATCCAATCCAGTGCTGGAATGCTACTGGAATAATGTGAACCGACACTGGAATACACTGGAATGTACCCATTCCAATGAGCATTCTAGTCCAGTGACTGGAGAGACCGTCAACTTTTCATTCCAGCTCACTCAATCCAGCACCACTGGAATAGTATGAACAGCCATTCCAGTTGCATTTCAGTACTGGATTGAATTAAATACGACTGTTACCAATCCACCTTATTCTAAAAATACTGGAATAATGTGAACGCTACGCTCCAGTCCAGCACTGGACTGGATTTACCCGCTGGATCACTGGACTGGAATAATCTGAACTGAGCATAAGTTTAGGTTTGAAAACAGATCATTTCTTCCATGGATGTCGTAAGAGGCAACTAAGGACATAGGTTTAGGTATACTTTGGCGACAGGTTAAACCTGTCAGTTTTGTACCTGCCACCTGAAAACCTAAAAACTAATAAGCTAGAAGTGGCCACTAAACAATAGTCATCGTTTTGTCTATGTAGCGTTCTGTGTGCTCTGCCTATCCCGTTTGGGAATACAGGCGTGATTGTATGTGTGTAAAACAGGAGATAGTGTAATAATGGCAGGTTGCCAGCCTATCGCCTAAAACAGCGGTTCTTAACCTTTTTGCCTGGCGACCCAAAATTCAAAAATATTTGAAGCCCGCGACCCAATCAAACATTAAAATCAAGTCCCATCTCGATATGGCCCGCGACCCAAATTTGGGCCGCGACCCGAGGTTAAGAAACGATGGCCTAAAATATACCTACACCATTCCTTAGTCACCTCTTATGACATCAACAGGAAAAATGGAAAAGTGTTGTTCTATCCCAACACCACACAAGAAAACTTACCTACTAAAAGTATTAAGAGATAACACTTTATTAACATTGTGTACCACCGAAGCTACCGTTTTGGTCAACGATCAAATAAAAGATGAGAAGATGACTATTAAATGACGCCTTTATGTTTTAACATAATAACAATAGCGTATGTATGTAACAATAGCATGGGGATGTGCCACATCAAATACACAGCTCAGAAAAAGTTTTGGAAAACAACCTTCAGTCGTTTGCATTTTTTTGTAATAGTAAGTAAATAAGTAAAGTTAATAACCTTTATAATTAATACAGAGAAGTCGCAAAATAGAAGTACAAAGTACATAGGTGGACTTATACCAAAAGGAATCTTTGCTAACCTTTGAATGGTAGAGAGGAGAAGCAATTTAGGTATTAACAAATGAATAATTTAATTAGCGTTTGATGTCTATGATACACATAGCATGGCAGTATACTATTAAAGACATACATACCTACATACATTATGCCTGTATCCCCAAATGGGGTAGGCAGACACACCAAACGCTCTACATAGACATAACCATGAATTTCTTACATTTTGTAGCCACTTCTGGCATATTTAGGTTTGGAGTTGGCAGGAATAATAGTGACAAGTTGCTACCCTGTCGCCTCAAATTTACCTTAGCCTTACGACGTCCTCGGAAGAATTGGACATTATACCAGTAATAGTAAAATTATACCAGTAATAGTAAAATTATACCAGTAATAGTAAAATTATACCAGTAATAGTAAAATTATACCAGTAATAGTAAAATTAGTTTACGATTGAAGAAACTATCAATATTAACATTGGTTAATGGCATATTAGGGTACGTTTGTAGTGGATAAAAATGTGATTTAATTTTGTAAGTCATTTTCGTCTGAAACACAGAGAATCCCAATTGAGGCTTCATTCTAAAAACTAATGTGATTAAGAATTGAAAATGATAAGCCTCGCCCACCAAAACACCCACATGCGTCAGTACTTGAAAAACAAATAAGATTTTGTTATTCAGAAGGGCAACGTATAATATTTACCACTGTCTTCCATTAAATACTCGGTATCGTGATATAACGCCCTAAATTATTCTAAGGAACGCCCCATGTTCCGTGTGGTATCGGGTTTAGAAAAACACCTCTCCATTTCTTCCTTGGATCTCGGAAGAGGTGACAATTGAAATATACTTAATACCTACTCGTACGGGTTGATAGGTATATTTAAGGTGACAGGCTTGCAACCCGTCAAAGTTCAACCTGCCATCTATAGTAAGTTGTAGCGTGTGACAGGGACATCCCTATACTAGAGACCTTTAGGTACTTAAAAGATGGTAAACAATCTTGACGTGTCTTTTTATTTAAACGTACACTTTATAAATCAAAATCTTTACATTTTACAGTTTAGGTATGAAAAAATCATTTACTTTCATAATTAAATTGTACAGTGTAACGATTTTCATTTTTAGACTGTGTATTTCAATAAAAAGACATGTCAAGATTGTTTACCATCTTTTAAGTACCTAAAGGTCTAAAGTATAGTTCAAGGCTCCCACCAAGGACCAACCGAGCCAGACCCCCGGCTCGTTACCGATAATACTGTTCCGTGGGTCTGGGCCGTTGGTTGGTTGGCGCGCGCCATCTTTGATGCGCGCTCTACACTCGCGACGCGAACACCCGCGAACGCCCGCGAAAGCCGCGAATCGCGAGTGTAGATGTTGTTCACGCCTTGCGTTCGCGCTTAGTTATTATGCGTGAGCCGCTGCGTAAATTCACGCCGTGAATTCACGGCGCGACTTCGCGCCGCGAGTGTAGAGCGGGCTTTATATGCCCGCGCGCCGCAGTCGTGAGTCGCCCGCGCGCGAAGCTAGGCTAAACATCACGCTTATGCCTTGATCACACGTACAGCCCGCTCTACACTCGCGGCGCGAAGTCGCTCCGTGAATTCACGGCGTGAATTTACGCAGCGGCTCACGCATAATAACTAAGCGCGAACGCAAGGCGTGAACAACATCTACACTCGCGATTCGCAGCTTTCGCGGGCGTTCGCGGGTGTTCGCGCCGCGAGTGTTGAGCGCGCATACCGAGTAGAGTGGCGAGAGAGTGTTCTTGGCCGAGTACTCGGTTCGTGTGAACTATTGCCTTCATACTACACACGAACCGAGTACTCGGCCGAGAACACTCTCGCCACTCTACTCGGTACGTGTAATCAAGGCATTACTTACCCGTTTCGTTTTCCCGCGTTTTTACGCGTGTTATATACTTTATGTAATGTGTTTCGAACAATATACGTGTTCAGTGTAGTGTACCAGTTTTCTTTATTGATCCACTCCCCCCGACCGCTACAAAGTATATTAAGAAAAAAAACATTTAAGATCAAAACATTGAAAGGGAAAAAAGAAAAAAGGGAAAACAAAAAAAAAGGAAAAGAGAAAGAAATAAAAAAACTCTAGTTGTAATTAATTTTAAGAGCATATTTATTATTGTAAAACTGCTGTGTCTTTACGCGGAGCGCACAGTTTAACCTAAAAAAAAAATAATCCTAAAATCATCAAGGTATGGACCAAGAGTCCGTAGATGAAAAATTTGTTTAAAAAAAAAACCTGCCATCTAATAACCCAAAAAGTATGCCAGAAGTGGCCACGAAACGTAATAGTCATACTTTTGTCTATGTTAGGTAGCCTCATAGAGGATAGAACCTATAGAGAAACAATGTTCGCAACCCCAGTCCGCAAATAGTTTGTTGATTTCAACATACTAAACGTCACCGTCACTGTCACAGAAACTGTACAGAGCCAATAACCGTAGAGAAAAAGGCACTAGCGTTACGCGCGATCTTGGACCGGCCAATAAGAGCACAGCGATCACTTCAATTGTTTTGCGGAATAATTTCCGAACAACCAAGATGACATTAGTACTCTATAGGTTCTATACACAATGGGCAGCCGATTTGGGAACATTAGGCGTGATGTAATTATGTATGTATGTATGTCTAGCGCCTTAGCGCCATCTCTCATCGAATAACCGAACCAAACAATCATCGCGCCATCGAAGTCCGAATATCGGTTGCATAAATACAACTTCCAACTTTCTCTCTGTGTAACATCTGCCTGGAGAGATCTCTCTATTGGACTCTTTCCCCACAAATGTATGTATGGGTGTGTACCGTCCTATGACCATTTCTGTAAGGTCTCAATCAACCAAGCGAGAGTAACATTTTGTCTCGGAATAAGTCACTCTTGATGATTGAATTTGCGGTGCTTGCTTTTGAAACGATGGGACCGTGGTCCCATGATACTAAACATTTTATGAAAGACTTGTGCAAAAGGCTAGTTCAGGCATCAGGTGACCCCAGAGCTGGCGCTTACCTCGCTCAAAGGCTAGGGATAGCTGTGCAGCGGGGTAATGCCGCCAGCGTCTTGGGGACGATGCCAGTCTCGTCTTTTGATGATGTATTGTATGTTTTATAGGTAGTTTTAGTTTAATTTAATTAGATTAAGTTGTTTGTTGTTTTTTATTCTAATCAATGTTGTAAAAAATTAAAGGAAATATAATCTCTTCACTTGAGAGAACTTAATTTTTCGAGTGAAAAAAGTAGGTAATGCTATTTATTCCAAGGCAAAGTTTTATGTAACTCTTTGTGTTATGTAATGTAACTCTATTTATTGTACATTAAACATGACATAAAATCAAGCAGAGAACAACACAGAAAAACTAATAATAAAAAAAACCTTCATTTTATTATTAGTTATTATTATTAGACATAAACTTATCCCTAAATTAAAAACTATCACTAATTAACTATTCACTAAAAAAAACATACATACTTATGGTTCAAACTCAGAACCTCCTTTTTTTAGTCGGTTAAAGTGCTAAAACCTTCTCCTGAATGTAACAAATACTTTTCTGAAAACCGCATCCAAATAGCTTTAGCCAAACGCGAGATAATCGCGGACAAACATACATACATACAAACAATCGAACTGAGAACCTCCTTTTTTTTTGAAGTCGGTTAAAAACCTACAGAGGCGGATATCGTCGTATCTTACGAAAAAGGGCGTTACTACAATAACCTAACCAACTCAGAAAAGTTGAAAACACCCTGACGTTATTTTGACATTTTGTAGTGGCGGCCATTTTGTATTTGAAAGAACAATGGGCAAACTTGTATGGACACTGTCCCCACCCACCAACAGAAACGAAACATGTCTCATTTACATACCCCGTTATCAGTGTTGCAAATCCATTGAAAAAGCTAGGGATGGCACTGCACGTATATTTAACGTACCTTTAAGTAAACATTAAATTTTATTCACCTATTTCATTCACCTTTTTTATTTATACATTTTAAGTTTTAAAAGAAAACAACCTCTTTTCAGCCCGTAATTAAGAGTTTTTTTTAACTTCATAATAAATAGTTACGTCATTTATTTGTCAATATTAATTTATGTCGTATATAATTTCTTTCTTTCGTTTTTATATTTAAAATAAATATACTGTAATAGGCGACCAAATTTAACGCCATGTAACTAAGACGAATTTTTAATAATTTATTCAGACAATTAAAAATATACAATTCCGATATCGACACCTCCTACGCAGAAGGTCGTAACGTTAAATTTGTAACTTTTCAGGAGAGCGATTTTAAAATACTTTTGTGTGTTTTGCAAGTTATATGACACTTATTGATTAAATTTTTGGTTCAATCTAGGCGCAGTAGTTTAAGTAACAGGAAATATATGTATTAATTGCAATATAAATTATTATTTCGTTAATATTTAACAAAATTTAAAGTTACGACTTTATTCTTTTTGTCTAAAGGTCGTATAAGTATGTTACGACTGATTACGTTTGAATAAGGTCACATGAACAGGCTGTATATGGTCGTAAGTACGAAGCAAAAAGTTACGACGATTTGCACGGGGTACGGATGTTCGTGGCGTATACCTTTGCCAAGATACGACGTCGTAAGTCAGCTGTCATAAGTCGGACCGCGGCCCAATAGAACGGCGCAAATCGTCGAATGTTGTAATGCGACGGTTTGCGTGGGACAATTCAAATGATACGACTTTTAGCGACTAGAAAACTCAGTAAATAACAAACATATTTACATTTTTGTTTCTGGAAGTTGTAGTTTGGATTAAAATAAATACAATGAGCCAAAAATCTAGTTTTTGGCAAAAACAGCGTTACGACCATTTGCGTCGGAGGTGTCGATATTTTACCTGTCAAATCATTCTTCTAACAAAAACGTTTTATTTACCTTCCAATATGTCACAATGTCGTGACATGACAATGAAATAAATGTTGTGCGACAACCCTATGGCTTAGTTTCAATGAATCTGCAACACTGATAACGGGGTATGCTCATTTAATAGATCTTAGCAAATTGATGATTTTTTAGTATGACGAGGATTGCCCTATGTATAGAGTTTTCTTGGAAAACCGTATTTTGTTTTTACATATTTCATAGAAAGCTACGTTGCGTTACGTTAAGATGAAGAAATATTACGTTACCTAACAATAATACTTTACAAATATAAAAAAATAATAGAAAGTTACAGGGAGAAGGTTGAAGAAATATTATGTTACTAACAATACTTTACAAATATATATTTAGGACAGAAATCTTTGATATTCTTTAAAACATACATATACATATTCTCACGCCTGTCTTCCCATGAGGCGTAGGCAGAGCACATGGATTCATAAATCCAGTGCCACGTTTAGCAATTTCAGGGTAACCAGATGGTTAAACGTGATATTACAGTGAGAGATTGCTAGCCCATCGCGCACAATACACTAACCCTTTCCCAGAGTCGACTCCTACGATACCCACGGGAAGAAAGGGGGAGGTGCTATTCTAACCCGGCACCACACGCATCAGCAGTGCGGTACAGCGAGGAAACGCTGCCAGCATCTTCGGGACCATACCTCTGAGGTGAGGTTTCTAAATATTAACTAAATTACTAGGTATTTATTGTATTTACAGGTATGTTCATTTTTATTTACGTTTTTTTTTATTTTGAATATAATATCTGAATAAACTTACTTGTCTGAAAAATAAAACAATTGTTTTAGTAATTTAAACAATAAATTTTAATTCAGTGCTCCTTAATTAAATATAATCAAACATACACGCCTCGTAATAGCAAATTGAAATTGCGCGCAGCTCCAGATGATGGATCACGAAATGACCCGAAACATGTCGAGCTAATCTCGATATAAAAACGTGAGTAGATCTGTTTTGTTTCACTATCGGGCATCTTGACTTTGTTAAAACGTTCTTGACGTTTGATTGGTCTACAATGTTACAATGGTCTAGACTGTCACATTAAAAAACCTTTTGTCTGGTAAACTAAATTATCGACAGATAAATATCGAGATAAGTACATTGCTTGTTTTTTTATAAGCGACATTTTGACATTTCTAACAACTAGACACCTACACCATAGGTACAGTACCAACATACAAAATTATTAGTGCTACAGTTGAAAACTATGTCGTTTTCTGTTTTTCAACATTATTTTCTTCGGCTACTGCCTTCCTGATCCCATTGGTAGCTTCTGCCTTTGATTGTGACCTGTAAAATAATACACACAAACATACATAGGTAGTATTAGGTGGGGTAGGCAGAGCACACGAAATGCGACCTACAAAACCATTATGACTACTGCTTCGCAGCCACTTCTAGCATAGTTTAGGGTGAAGTTACATCTATCAGCATCGAATCGCATTTTGCCATACAAAAACGCAGTTTTGTATGGATAAATGCGTCAGCATCAATTCACCCTTCAGCATCGATTCAGCTTCAGCATTAAATGCTTACAAGTGTAACTATCTACTTCTCATGCTGAAGAATGCTTAATCAAGATGAAGCATGAGAACGACTGCTTAAAGCGTGAGATTAGATGCTTTCGGATGAGAATAGCTGCTTACGCGTGCGACAGGACGCTTGCGATTGATAACGGCTGCTTAAGGCGCTGCGCAGACGACAGTGTTTTGTCCGATCGAGTCTGTGGAGCAATAAATTGTCTGAATGGCGCGCTGACATTTCCACGAAACTCTGAATGGAAATTCCTGGAAGCTGTCACCGCGCCATTCAGACAATTTATGGCTGCGCAGACTCGATCGCACAAAAATCTGACGTCTGCGCTGCGCCTAAGAGTGAGAGGCGGGACGCTTACGAATATTATATAAATATAAAGAAAGGCTGTTTAAGCAAAGAAAAGGAGGAGGAGTGCGAATGGGCGGCCGAACGGGTCATTAATGTCATTATCACAACGTGTTCATCTATCAAAATGCACAAATTTGTTTATTTCCAATAAATTCAAGAATTACCTATGTTTCATAAATATAGACGACGAAAAATTTAAATTTACATTACAACTGTGGCGTCGTGATTGCAGATAGCATGCGACAGCAAACGATAGCATGCGGCAGCATATAAAAGTTCGCGATAGGATACTTAAGCAGATAAAAATATGCCATAGCAGCTGAACGCATGCGATGCGTATAGTGAGTTTAAAATCATCCGGCTAAATGCGATTCGATGCTGATAAATGTAACTTCACCCTTAGGTTTTCAAAGATGGAAGAGGCAGAATAGTGACAGGTTGCTAGCCTGTCGCCTAAAATATACCTAAACCTTTCCTTAGTCGCCTCTTACGACATCCATGGATTAAATCGAGAGGGTGTGATTCTATCCCGTCACCACACGGCAAATGTTGTATGTGTGTACCTGACATTAAGGTAGCCACTGAATAGATTGTTCAGCGGCGCTTCCACCAGTAACCACACCACCATGCTCAGCATCAGTGATAAGACTGTTGCGCCCACAGCTGTCATTATCTGTGGAAAAAACAAAATAAAAAAACCTGGCAAGAGCGTGTCGGACGCGCACATGATAGGGTTCCGTGGCTAAATTTCATTTTGCGGTTGACTCCCTTACATTTTGTTCGGACGACTGTGGCTACATAAGTTGGTCGAGTTGTATAAAAATAACTATTAATGATACCGACTCCGCTATAATTTTCATTGAAAGTACTTACTTTGAGGTATATACCATATTTTTTTCAGAATTATTTTAGGAATATTTCAAAAGTTACGATGAGAGACACCTCAAATTTAAACTTTGTTTTAAAATATCTTGAGACTGGGGGGTTTGATCTACATACTTTTAAAGCAGTTTTTGTTGCATTTCAAAAAACTTTCGTACGTCGAGGTTTCCTTTTTTTAATTCACTTTTCGATGTATGGGAGAGAGGCTAAAAATATATCTATCTCTCCACCAATTTTCGTGATAATTGGTGCAGTAGCGGACATTAAGTACGACACTATATTTTATATTTGGTAGGAGACCTGACAATTCTATCTCCCCTAAGTACGTTAGTCGTACCTACTACTGACACTTAGTCTTGTACATTGTACCTACCAAATCATCCATATTGTATCTGAGGTGGTCTCTCAGCGCGAATTTGTGTCTGTACAGCAGCATAGAATGGATCAAGTACAGACTATAAGAAAGATGGCTGAGTGGTTTGAAGACCCTCCAACTGTAGAACGAGGTGAGCAGAGCTGAAAACAAAGGTCTAGTTTGTAGTTGGCAACACATACAAGAAGGACTAAAAGTGACGATGTAAAGTCTGGCCTTTTTATTTAAGGTGCTGTCATTTTGTGAAATTTTCTTGGGAACTAGTTTCTCCGACAGATATTGATTGCACCGCGCGGTAGTTTATGGTCACTGGGCAAAACTGGTAGGGGTAATCGGCACATCAAGGGCAACGCGGGGAGGTGAAGGCACCAGATTTTTCATAAACCTAGGACCCCACTTAAGCCCGGGCATCTAAGGAAAGTTTACTTTGATTGCAAGTAAATTGTAAAAAATGTATTGCTTTTAAAGAGAGTCAGCGAAGTAGACACTGAGAGTTCTTTTTTTCTGCGTTAGTGAAAAGACTGGTGTCTTCTAATGATGATCGAACATCACTTACAGGTAAGCTCCTTTGATCACTCATCATCCGTCACTTACATTAACGCGTCCTGTTGTGTTTAGCCTAAAGTTCACTTACGAACATCGCCGTATGTGCAGAAAGTGATCAAGCCGAGAATCCCGACAGCGAAGACTGTCCTGTCAAGTAAAAAGTTCAGCCAAGCCAGCGGTCCGAAGACACGGTGTTCGTACGCAAAGTAGCTTAGAACCATGACCGCGTACATCAAGGAAAAGCTGGTGATGACTCCCAGGATCGACACAGTCTGCAAATTGAGACAGTTTACCTCGTATTGATTAAACATAATAGTATACATACATACAATCACGCACAGGCGAATACAGATTCCCAAGAGAGGTAGGCAGAGCAAATGTATTCAAAAATCCAGTGCCACGTTTAGCCATATCAGGGAAACCAGATGGTTAAACGTGATATCGCAGTGACAGGATGCTAGTCCATTGCCTACAATACACTAACCCTTTTCCAGCGTCGAATTTTACGGCACCCACGGGAAGAAAGGGGGAGGTGCTATTGTAACCCGGCACCACACGGGCCAGTATATTATTTATTTTAAAGACTGAAAATTGTTGGGTTGCAGGCCACGTACCTCTAATGGGTGGCAGAAGATTGATAGTAAACATTTTGGGAGGGGTGTACCGGCTGACTATAGGGACTTGCGTACGGACGTAAGGTGGGTAAATACAGGGCGCAATGACCTGAAAAGCGATGAAACATTCGTCTCTCACTAGCTCAATAAGGAATTCGCCCGTCCCTATTAAAATCGTCGGATCTGCAAATCAGCAACTTTACAGGAGAGCGATTCAAAGTATATTTTGCTTATATCTTTTTACTTATATTGAGAATGTTTTTGAAACTTTGCAGTATTGCTATTTAAGTTATTTCTATTCAATTCAACATTAACAATAATCAGTATTAAATTTGTAAATATGAGAAAATGCAGTTGTGGCCTTTTTAACAGAGAAAGGTTAATATTGATTCGTCGGAACTGCCTGATCCGACATTGTTGCTTGTATGAATCCAGTAAATAGTAGTCGCAAGTGCCACTTAAGACCTTGTTACTTGTAAAAATCCAAAGACACTTTGTAGCAAGTCCCACTAACGACATTATTGAATACATATTTAAAAATATTAGTGATGTGCCGACTACCACTTTGACCGACTAGCCGACTAGCCGACTAAACGGCTAGTCCGATCTCGGTTTCGGAGATTTCCGATTTCGGAGATATTGAAGATCCGACTTTGTCTTCAGCTTGTTCGCGCGCTAGTTCCAACCAATGCGTGTTTTGTTTACTTTGCTAAAGTCGCTAATAAGTTCATCTTTGCTTACGTGCTATATAGATAATAGAATTTTGTTTTGTTGATGTTATAGATACGAGGGCAGTCCGATAAATACTTAGCCTAGAAAATAAACATGAATTTTTTTGAAGTGGTGATTTATTTCTCGACGTAGTCTCCTTTCAACTCGATACACTTGACCCAGCGATGCTCCACCTTCTTTAAACCGTCAGAAAAAATATTTTCTGGAAGTCTGCAAAATAGGCCTCCGTGGCGGTGATAATCTCCTCATTCGACTTAAATCTGTTCCCAGCGAGTGACTTCTTCAAGTTTGGAAACAAAAAGAAGTGACACGGGGCCTAATCTGGAAATTACGGCGGATGGGGCAGCCGTTCGTAGCCTAAAGCGACCAATTTGGGGGTGACGACGGCGGAGGTGGAGGAGGCTTGCCAAATTGGGTAGTTTTTTCTCAATGCGAGGTCGAATCGGCCCAATAGTTCAGTATAATGGAGTCTTGTGACTGTTTTGCCCTACTGCAGGTAGTCAATGTAGATAACACCTTGTGAAACCCAGAAAACGGTGGCCTACGCTTTTCCGACCGATGGGACAGTCTTCGTCTTCTTTGAAACACATTCGCGGTGTAATGTGCACTCTTTGGGCTGTTACTTGATCTTTGGTGTGTACCAGTGAATCCATGTTTTGTCAATGGTCACGAAATGACACAGAAACTACTTTGAATTGCGCATAAACAGTGTCAAACACTGCTTTGAAGTGGTCTCATGGATGCGCTTGCTGTCCGAAGTGAGCAAACGCGGCTCCACGCAGTCTTTTGAGATGCCTACTGTCTCAGCTATCTTGCGCACCTTCAATCAGCCGTCTGCCAATACGAGATCGTGGACTTTTGTCACGTTATCCTCCTTGGTGGCCGTTTTTAGGGCACCTAGGCTTGGCTCATCAAAAAAGGGCGTGCGACCGCGTTGAAACTAGCTGAACCAATTTTTGATGATCGCCATGGAAGGAGAAGAGTCACCGTACACAGTATCCAAGCGCTCTTTGATTTCGCTGCGCGATTTCCCTTCCAAATACAAAAATCGAATCACCGACACATCTTGCTCTTTTCCATTTTTCTAAAATCTGCCGATACGTCTACACGCTGTGAAAACAAAACTTTAAATCCAATATGCCTGAAATTTTAACACGAGCCGTCTGAAAAGATGTACTACTAGATAATATTAGTACTTATCGGACAATCCTCGTATGTATGTCTCCTTTTTAAGCTAGTATTTTTTAGAAAATTATTACTGAAGATAAGACTGGTTTGTTTTACCTACTTGTTGAAATGCGTAAGATTGATTATAAAATCCAAGTAATAATGAATGAATTAATAAGCTTTTATTTTATTTTAGTTCCTCTGATATAGTGCATATTAATGAGAAATACATACAAAGTAAAAATCCGGCTAGTTGGAGTTTTTTGCCGACTAGCCACCGACTAGTCGCCGACTACAAAAGCCGCCGAATAGGCGGCTTAACTGAGTAGTCGACGACTAGTCGGCACATCTCTAAAAATTATAAATTTAATCTAGCTTTGGAAACAATTTACAAACTATAAAAGTCGACTTGTAGCTTAATTAGTATCTCAATAATATGTTACATTCTATGTTAGGTACTCTGTAAACAATAGCACTTGGGTAATCATCACAGTCATCTTAATAGGTACTTATTATGTATTTATATTGTTATAAAATACAAAAATATTAACATTACGTTCTTTCGGCAGTAAGAAAGTAGACAATTCAAATTGTTATATTTAGAAAAAATTGTATGAAACACGACACTACCGACAATTAAGATTTATACCGAATCACTTAATAATGTTGGATATGGCACTACCTACGTTAGAATTTTTGATAAAAACAATTGACATCGTCGTAAGTGGTACTATCGACGTTTAAATCTTTACTGAAACAGTTAAAAACGCTGGAAGTGGTAGATCCGACTTTTCAATACTTTCGCTTTATCGTTTAAAAACGTCGGAAGTGGTATATCCGACATTTGTAAACTTAACTTTAACGATCAAAAACGTCGGAAGTGGTAAATCCTACATTTCAAAACTTAACTTTTACGATTAAAAACGTCGGAAGTGGTAAATCCGACATTTCTAAACTTAACTTTAACGATTACAAACGTCGGAAGTGGTAAATCCGACATTTTAATACTTAACTTCAATACGTTAACATAGTCGGATCTGGCAGTTACGTACGCTCGGCCGCCCCGCTCGCCCCACTAACATCGTCCGATAGTAAGATTCGACATAATTAACGGACGCTTAAGTGAGATCCGACGATTTTAATCTGTATATTTCGTAAATTAACAATAAAATTTAAGATTTTTTTGAGGGAGGTGAAAGTTACCGTAATTTAGGGTCCATTAATGAAATAAACCGAAAATGGCAGATTTGCAGATCCGACGATTTTAATAGGGACAGGCGAATTATTTTACAGGGGTTTACAGACGCGTATACCCAACCAGGTTAAAATATTTACAGTCGATATCTGGCCACCCTGTATTGATTGATTTAGTCTGTACTTACTTTACTCCAAACTTTCTTATAATCAGCTGGTTTGTACACCGACATCATATATCCAACGAGCAGACCAGCCATATAAGGAGGCATCCGATTGTGTGCCTTCATATAACCTTCAGTGAAGACCACTTTGTCTCGATAGTTTATATTTAACCTAAAAAAAGTAAATCCTGAAATGTGCCACTCTCAAGGAAAGACACCCCTTTAATTTTCCACCCTTTTTTCCACCTATTTGAGTGCGTTCACCTTACAAACTCTAAATATGTACGTCGCATGTCATATTCTTGGGTCTGCTAAACTTGGTTCATGTGCACACTATTCCAATACCAGCCCTTTCTGCTCCTTTTAGAGCGTAAAACTATGTTTCTGATTTTAAAGATTGTTAGAAGGTTTCTAAATTAGCACCCGGAATACATTGAATGATGGCATACCCTAAACCTGGACTGTTGACATACATACATACATACATATTCTCACGCCTGTATTCCCATGAGGGGTAGGCAGAGCACATGGATTCGGAAATCCAGCGCCACGTCTAGCAAACCTAAACCTGGACTGTTGAGCTTGAGATAAAAGCAAATATTGTTTTCTCGGACAGTCTGATATGAAAACAAGTAAATCTGGGAAAAATTGCCAGAAAATTTTGGAGCATTACAGATCATAATGGCCGAAAAAATCAAACATAAAATGTTGATTGAAATACATACTCTCACGCCTGTATTCCCAAGAGGGGTAGGCAAAGCACATAAATTCAATAATCCAGTGCCACGTTTAGCAATTTCAGGGTAACCAGATGGTTAAACGTGATATTGCAGTGACAAGTTGCTAGCCCATCGCCCACAATACACTAACCCTTTCTCAGAGTCGACTCTCACGACACCCACGGAAAGAAAGGGGGAGGTGCTATTCTAACCCGACACCACACGGGAGACCTGGCACAACAATTGGTTGGTTGATTGACAGCTGAAATAAAATGGATCTACGGAGATTAACTCGACATATTTCGAGCCAATTGGTGACTCATCTCGAGCAACGCGCCACGGCGGCGGATAGACGCGCACTGCCAAAAATGCAGCACACATAATTATATGTACGCGGAACTTAATCGCGATTTTATTTTATTTTATATCTTGCATAATATTTCGGCACCTGACTATAATTTTAAGCAGGTGTGTGATTATCGATACATTAAACAAAATATAAATATTAACAACTACGTAATAATAAAACTATACATATAATACTATAAAAAATTAAATTCTTGAATTTCGCCAGCCCGAGGTATCGATCCCAGTATGCTTGCGGCATTCCCTCGCTGTACGGCTATGCTCAGTCTCTGAGCGAAAAAAGTCCCGGCCCTGAGGTCTCCTGAGACGCTAATAAGTTTATCCGACACCTCACGAACAAACTTTTTGGTGTCGGATGACCACGGACCTAAAGTTGTGGTCAACTCGTGACCACGGTCGCTGTAACGCGGCCGAAACGTCGAGAAGGTAAACAAATAAAATCGCGATTAAGTCCCGCGTACATATAATTATGAGTGAGAATCGCGAAAGTTTAAAACATTATGCAGCACACAGTTACGAGAGTGTTCAACGACGTAAGTAGATCCGTTTTAGGTAAGTAACTACTAGCTTTTGCCCGCGGCTCCGCTAGCGTTAAATTCGGGGTAGCACAGAAGAGATAGCACACATACCAATTTATAGCTATCTACATTGAAAATTGCGGAATTCTCTACAAACTTCCACCCCTCACTTTAGGAAAATGGAGGGTTTTGAAGAGACAAAAAGTAGCTTATGTCACTCTCCATGCCCTAAACTATCTCTACCTAAAAAAATCACGTCAATTCATCGCTCCGTTTAGCCGTGAAGGACGAACAAACAAACAAACAAACACATTTTCACATTTATATATTAGTACGGAAGTACGGATGTACGAGTGAGTCTGACGGTAGTTTTATTACCATCTTTCTGTTACAGTGACACTTACCCAATACCTAAGTTCCAAACAGCTGGGAAATCGTACACATATGCTGTTACAACAGGACTCAGTATCCCAAAGACGACTACCACGGCGGCGACCGTTTTCCCAATTTCGGAATTCTCCCGATAAATGTACAGTAGAATGAGAGTCAGAGCGTAGAATTGGAAGTCGCAGTAGACTGACCAGCTAGGAATGTTACACTGGAACATTTAACACAAATTATTTTAGGTAAAAAACTCACGCAAGGTAAAAGTACCCTTTCTTGACGCCTCAACGCCGAATAGATGACACCCAACTGTCACCTGTCTTACTATGACGTAAGGCAAGTGCCAAGTATTAGGTCAGTGTCGAGCACAGGGACGTTTATGAGTCACCTGTTGTTTGGGAGCAATACGTGCGTAAAAACATTCAATTTTTAAAACTTGTAATGTATCTTATGGTTTACAAACTCATTTGCATATCTTTCAAGTTTGATGTCCATTTATGACTGACTCAACTGTCACGATAGGATATAAATAGTTGTCCAAATCAAGTAATTGACTTCGTATTTTTACTTCGTTCATTACTAACAGTACACAACTACTAACAGTATACAACAGGTGACTTACTTAAGTTTTCCACCTATTCTTTGCCAGATTTCTAAAGGAACAGGTTGAAACCTGTTAACTTGCAACAATAGACGATGTATCGTTACAAATTTCCAACCCGACTGCAAATGAATATTGTGGATTAGCCGTTCATACCCATACATACATCACGGGGGACCCTCTGGTCGCATAACAACTATTGTCATAATATCGATTGTCATAACAGTTTACGCATAAAGTTGCTACGCATAATTTTTTTTCGGCATAATTTGTACGATGTCATAATTGGTTGTTGTCATAATTTCTGAACGTCATAATTGTTTTAGCCATAATGTAGTACGTCATACATTTATTTAGTCATAATATTGATAATTATAATTATTTTTAGTAATAATTGCAAGTGTCATATTTATACTTTTCAAGCCATAATATTGATAGGTAATAAACTAGTTTTTCTATACTGAACCATAGCATAGACCCGACTTGGTCAGATCGGACTTGGTTGGGTTAGGTTTAGGTTTTTTTTTATGACCCGAAACCCGACTTGGCTAGATCCCACTCGGTTGGGTTAGGTTTAGGTTATTTTTTTTTTGTGACCCGAAACCCGACTTGGCTAGATCCCACTTGGTGGGTTAGGTTTAGGTAAAAACGTAGGCTTATGCGTATTGCAATGTATGCGTTTATAAAGTATGGTTACATTGTTTTATGAGTAATCAATGTATGACCATGACAAAGTATGCTTAAATCATTTTATGCGCATCAACTGTATGCCCATTACACAGTATGTTCTAAAAAAATATGATTATAAACGTTATGCGCATAAATGTATGACTGTTTACAGTTATGCGCAATGATGAGTATGACGAATACACGTATGCGCATCAAAAGTATGCCTTTAAACTTTATGCAACCCGACCCCTACCCATACATCATTCCTCTAATCCAGAACGGAATAGGCAGAACACACAATGTCCATAAAGAAATTGGTTTAAGCTTCTTTGATGGAACTGAACCAAACAATCACGCTGCGATTGCAAAGTGTCTCACTTACAAAGACCGGGGTACAGTCAAATTATAAATAAATAAATAATAAATATCACTGGACAATTTTTACACCAATCATCTAGTCCCAAAGTAGGCAATTTAATGCCTGTGTTATGGATACTAGACAACGGATAAACTTACTTATACACGGTGTTTTTTTAACCGTTTTAGAGAAAAAGCCCTCTAAATATATCCATTATATCGATGGGCCCTACGTACAAGGGCTAAAGTGTAAAATCCAAACTTTACAGGGCGAGCTGTTAAAGACAAAACCTGTTGTAACTCAGAAGTGGCAAACCCGAGACTTCTGAAACTTGGCACACTTACTAATAACACTCTTCCCTTTAAACACAATGAAAAAAAACTTATAAAATAATTATATATCAAAAGTTTTTGTACATACGCCCATGTACGTGAATATTAGGCAG
>BHDV01035208.1:0-48230 GCA_005406045.1 Adoxophyes honmai
GAGGGAAAACTTGAAGAATTGTTACCGCAGCTAACGTGTTAAGAGGTACCATAGTGACTGATTGTTAACCTGTCGCCTAAAGTATACCTTAACTTATTAAGTCAACTTTTGCGATATCCACAGGACTAATAACTGAAACTATGCAAACATGCATAAAACGCGCGTTAGCGTTCTCGCAATGCGATGGAAGGGCAGAGGAGCGGAAACAAGCTACGAGCATCTACAACTCGTTTGTATTGCTATGTTGCGTACGCATAGGTACATATACGCGCGTTTCACGATCACCCCGTGTGCTTAGGATTACAAGGTTGCATTCGAATTTCGTTTGACGCACGTCAATTGAGCGTTTTAAATACGCCGTGTGCTGTACGTCTAGTGTGTTCAAAACGATCATGGAGTTTGCGAGTTATCGCAAAATTGTATGGAAACTGAAACAGCGCTGCCAGGAACGTTTGCACAACTACCGCGGTCGACACGTCACCATACATTTCAGCGTTAATTCGCAAACAAAATCGCTGGCGAATTCATGATCGTTTTGAACACACTAGACGCTCAGTATTGGTATTATCGCGTACGATAGGCGCGTTTCACGGTCACCCCGTGTGCTTAGGATAACAAGGTTGCGTTGGAATCTCGTTCGACGCGCGTCAATTGCGCGTTTTAAATACACTTTTAGAATTACGATTGACTTCGTACGACCCCGTACTAGTTAAACAGTGCTCTAAAACTCCCTGATTCCCTATGTTTTCTCAGCTGCAAGTCTTCAACCATCTCGGCCGTAATTCATCGCGTCCACAATGTCTCTGGCTTATCGGCAATGTCTTGAGGCCAGTTAAGGAGACGCTAAGTTTCAGTTAGTTTGTCCTTTTAGCAATAAACGGAACCCTTGTAGATTTGTCACGTCTGTCTTTCTGTATGTCACAGCCACATTTTTACAAAATAATCAGACCTCTGTTGAAACTTGGTAAGAACTTGTCTATTGCGTGTGCTATGTCTACTCTATATGGGAAAGGCGTGATGCATTATGTGTATGTATGTATGTGTACAATTATGTTTATCCGTTGTCTAGTCTATGTAGTATGTTTAACCTACAAATAGCACACAGACTTTGCCTAGTCTGGGACTAGGTCTATCGGTGTGAATTGTACCACGATTTTTATTTATTTACTAGCTGACCCGGCGAACTTCGCTCCAACTCCAACGCCTTAGCAAGTTTCTTTTCCGCAAGATTTCCAAATTTTCATACCATTTAAACCTTCTCTGCATACATTTCATAACCATAAACAGCTAAATCGGCCCAACTCTGGAGTTTTAGCGAGACTAACGAATAGCAGCAACTCAATAGCTATGTTCACACCCAGTGCGCTCTTTCACGTTCACCTTGCGTCTTCCTCTGACACATGCCCGTGCAACTACCAACCACAGCGCATGCCACCAGTTCGTCTTTATTGAGGACGGATGTAGTTTCAGCGCATGCGCTGTGGTTGCACGGGCATGCGTCAGAGGAAGACGCAAGGTGAACGTAAAAGCGCACTGGTGTGGACATAGCTATTTTTATTTAGGTATAGGTACAGGGCCGTTCTCCAGCCGTACGATTTTTCGTGTTCTCAAGTTCAAGTGCCTGTGAAATCCAAATTTTAACAGATAACCTTATAAAAAAAATATCTTACGTAATTCACACTTTATTCTGCTCAAAATAAGTCTAACAATAGTATATTCTTGTTATTAAATGCGCGAAACAAAAATCTAAAGTCAGTGGAGTCCACATTTTCGCCATGTCCCACCTCCAAAATTTGTTAGTTGATAACATATACTTCGAAAACTAAACGCGGAAACTATAAGTTTTTGTTGTTCACAGCAAGCCAATTACATGATAAATTAAATCCTATTGCCTAAATAATTATTTTTACCTTGGTTTATTTTTAAAGCCATTTTTAAAAAGTGTCCCGAGTTTTGCGTCTTGACCAAATTCGGCCATAAAACGCGTCGTACTGCTCAAACGCATACTCCGAGAGACATCCTCGATACGTTCCTAGAAAGAGTCTGTCACGCCGCGACGGCTAAACAGTGTGAATCTGTGATTTATTGTGTCGTAACCGAATCACGAAGGAAAGAAAACAACACGAATTTTTTGTCACAGTTAAAAGTGATTACCATATTATTTTTTTCTCGCATGTTTTGTTAATATATTTAACTCAGATTATTTTGACATATTAAACAGTTCTATAACTACTTACACAAAAAATATTGAGTTTTTATCAATAACCGTTTCGAAGTAATTAATTAAAAACTAAATTGCTCACGTGATTACCGCGACGGTGATTACCGTAATTTGAGTGATCTCCGCGGTTTTATAGACGTGGTAATAACTATATTGGTCATTTATTGAGTTATCACTGTAAAATAAATAAGTTTTAAATAATGCTTCCCTTGATTAAGAATATTACTCTGTGCAACACAAAAAAAATATATACCTAATAAAAAAATAATAATTTCACGTTTCTTTTTTTTATCAATGGTTATCATTAATTAAAATGATTATACTATTACTTAAGATGTTTATAATTCAAGGCTATAAATGTATAGCATAAAAAGTCTAGTGATATCTATCAATAAACATGATTTCATGCCAATATTGTTTGCTTGGGTGATTACCGAATTATATGAAAAAAGAAAATTTAATTATCTCGATAATTATAAGGTTTAAAGTGATGCCTTTTTTTGCAAAACGTTTAAGATGTGAAGCATTATTCGATTTATTCATAAAAACACACATTAACATAAAATGAAATTATGCCTCGGAGTGTCACGCAAAACTGCCTTGGTCGTGGAATGACCCTACAGAATATTTAGTTAAGAGAAGATCTTCTCCTTACGTTGCTCACGACAAGTCTATGTCGGCCAACAGATCGTATCGCAGCTAATGTCGTACGGAATGGGAACAATAATGTCGCTAGATTGAATCCCGACTGAGGCTAGACCGGGAGCTATCGCGATGGTAGACGCCGACAATGGGACAGCACAAGTCCTTTATTAATATACTAGCTACTGTTATAACTATGGCTATAACTATCCCGGGCAATGTCGGGATAGAATAGCATCCATTTCTTCCGTAAATGTCGTAAGAGGTATGCTTTAGGCGACAGAGAGCAGCCTTTCACTAATTTTATCTCTTCCATCTGTTTGCAAATCTAAAACGATGCTACAAGTGACTGCGAAGCGTGAATAGTCATAATCATAGTTTTGTCTTTGGTGTGATTCTAAACCCAACACAACACGGCATACAAGTTGTTTTTGACAAGGATGTAAAATAAGTTATAGAATAAGGTATTTGCCTAGAGCGAACTTGTGTAATATTGTTTATGCACAAAAAGTGAAACTTTCTAATACTTTTATGAAAAAATGTAGAAAGTTTCCGAAATATGACGTAAGTAAGCAATAAATTCGTAGCCTCTAACCTCCCGCATATATTTGACAGAGAGCTATAATCATTTTCACGGTTGGTAACACTTACAATGGCGTAGAATATGAAACATTTGCCAACAGTGAAACCACTTTGAAAACCTAGTAAACATCCTTAAATGTCTTAAATTGCTTAAAGGTCTGATTACGTTTTTAGGGTTCCGTACCCCAAGGGTGAAAACGGGACCCTATTATTGTGATTTCGCTCTCCATCTGTCCGTCTGTCTGTCACCAGGCTGTATCTCACGAACTATGCGAGCTAGACTATTGAAAGTTTCACAGATTATGTGTTTCTGTTG
Source organism: Adoxophyes honmai (assembly GCA_005406045.1). Taxonomy (NCBI): domain Eukaryota; kingdom Metazoa; phylum Arthropoda; class Insecta; order Lepidoptera; family Tortricidae; genus Adoxophyes; species Adoxophyes honmai. The sequence goes on from BHDV01035208.1 coordinate 3,762, forward strand.
TCGCTATAACTATAAATACTAAAAATAAAATAAGTATTTAAGAGTGGCTCTCATAAGAAACACGTGATTTTTTGCAGATTTTTGTTACGAAACCCTTCGCACGCGATTCCAACTCATACTTAGCCGATTTTTTATTTTATTTAAAGTAAGAGTAATCGAAAAGTTAAAGCACTAGACTATTGCGAAATAACTAACATTGCGCATTGTATTAACTTACTTAGTTGGCTTTGTGAAAAAAAACTATCAACACACGTTATGAGATCAGTAAAAATTTCCATATCCATTTATTGAAAAAAGTCGAATACCAAAATCCATCAACATTTATGTCCAGTTATCCAGTTACTTAATGGTCATAGCAACACCGCTACACTGTCGAGCGCAAATAAAGGACCAATTCGTAGCCAAAACCCATACAAAGTGAGCCTTTATTTTAGCCACTCACTGTAGATTTTAAATGATTTATGGCCAGAATAGACGGATATTGAACACGAAACAGGTAACAGTAAATAAAAGCTGAACAAAAAATGCAATTTTTCGATAAAAATTGACACTTTGATGGACCGTCCCACTGTGTAGGGTGTCCATAAATCAGGGTGTTGGTGTCAGTCTCAGGAGTAAGGTGGCCATGGGAAGCTAATCAGCTGGGCTAGAATTTTTCATGTAGAAGACATAAAAACGACATAATTTTGGTCATGCGTGATGTTTGTTTTTAAAGATAGAAAGAAATCTATAGCACAATAGGCGAAAAAAGTATTATTGATCTAATTTAAAAAGTGAACTCCGAACAAATAGTTGGGGCAAATGATCTGAAACAGTTTATGACATCGCAAGCGATGGACAGACGACCCTATATGTAAAAGTACACCAGAAGATGCTGGATGTAGATTGCTTCCAAACAGTACATATGGAAGTCCAAAGGAGGCTCTATGTTCAGCAATGGACGTCTTATAGCTGATTTTTTAATGAAATTATTACGGTCAACGTAAACTCCTACTACTCTGAGTGCGGAAGTCTGACTCGAACACTCAAATTCCTTTTTATTTTTCTTAACATATCTTTGGACCCACAAAAGCTCTTATCCACTTTATTTTTACTGTTCTAGAAGTATATTTACCTAGTCTCATCAACTCAGTCACGTGTGGTCACCCCAGCTGCAGTAACTGAGTGTCGCCCGTGATTTATGACACGACAGTGATTTGGCAGTTCAGGCAGTCACTTACGACTTACATCATCCGAACCTCCCTATTAAACCCACATAAGGTCGACAATGCCTTGTTTTGGCCGCATTTGACTTGTGCTAAGAATGTCAAACGGTTATTGAGTGTGAATTAGTGATGTGGGGATTAAAAGGCATATTCCTGGATGCGGATTTTGCGGATTCTCATGGATCTTTAGATGAGGGTGATGGAGACCAAGTGGTGAGATAGTAAAGAGGGAAAGAGGGAATTAATTTAGACTGATTTCATTGATTGATTGACGTGAATAAAAAAATAAGGATGCTGAGGAAGGCGACCAAGAGAGTATGTTACTAACAACCTTTACCTCTTAACTTAAAATCTAAAAATATGCTTGAAGCTGCTACGGAACGTGAAATAGTCAGGGTGATGTCTATATAGCATTTTGTATGCTCTACCTACCTCATTTGGGGTAATAGGTGTGATGTGTGTGTATAAATACGTACACACATGTCGCCTAGTACCTGAACCTATTTCCTTAGTCGCTTCTTCCGACATCCACACAGGATAAAATCCATCGATATTTGTCCCATCACTAAATGTGAAGTGAAGGCAATTGATGCAGTCTTTTGGCAGCTGATAAATTGTGACTCGTAGGAATAAGGTTCGTATTTTTTGTGCAGAAAGCAGCGGATTTGCATGCGTTGCTGCTTCAGAGTGTTATGCAGATGGCCTGCAGTGCTAAAGCACAGGGCGCCACAGCATAGATTGGTTGCAGTTAGTTCACCACTTTGTCAACAAAAAAACATTTAGGGCACAAGCTTTTTTTTGGTGACTGTACTTGTCAACGTGTGTCTGTTTGATCATGTTAGACGTAATACATCATGCCGATGTTTCTGAATGGGGTAGGCAGAGCACAAACTTAACACAGACAAAACCATCGCTACTTATCGGCTCTCATAAGAAATTGATACAATTAGCGTAAACTTTATAATTGCGAACGTATGTCTTATACACACTATTGATTTAATTTACTATAAAAAATTCTTAAGATTTAAAAAAAAAGGATCGGTGGTTCAAATGTCCGAGCTTTCTCATTCTCACCCGAAAACCATGGTCAAGTGACCATCTAAGTACCGGTAAACTAGTGACCGGTAAAGTTACGTTAATGGATGATACTCGTACTACGGGTGATTGTACACTTTAATGTACTTTACTGTCCGGCAGTCTGAGTTTTCACGGTCCGATGACAGCTATGAAAAACGTATTCATTGTCGTGCACAATCGCCCTACTGGTGCCTGTGTAAGCTGTGTGCTTGTAAAATTCAGTAAAATTTCAATTTGCCCGCCGTCAGCGCTGCGAGAAGGCTGTCCCCGGCTGCGAAACGTTTTGTTCCACACATTTCGCATATTTTAGCATTGCAACAATAACGCGAATACATTACAAGATGGTGGAAAGTGAAATATTGTGCGGGCGACTGCACTTGTTTAGAAAATGAGCGAATATATTTCACAGTGGGAATGAGGTATATGTGACAGACTTCAACCACGTATTCTTGATGTTATTAGAAGTAGTTAAAGATAATAAACATGGGCAAATTTGCCTTTTCTACTTAATCTATTTCTCATACAAATTTACGTACAGTTATTTTTAGAATTGTTTAAGATTTCATTTTGTTATTTAATCCACATTCAATTATGTTTATTTTTTGGACTTATTTTTTGCGAAAACAATACAGAAATACTACAGTGTTTCATTCTAAACAATGCCTTAGCCGATAGAGCAAAAAGTACTTTTGATTTTGAAACTAAATAAGTATAAAAAAGTATCCCTAGTTTTTCATACGAAAATTAAGTGTCGGATTGGTCACCGTCATACAGTAGTGAACAGTATCAAAACGAATTTTAGTTCACATTATTCTGTATGAAATCCATTGTAATATTAATTCTTAGTTAGAGCAAAACTCTCCGAAATCTGAGAAATTTAACAGTATCTACCCTATTTCAGAAATCCCGCTTTACGTCTATTCATTTCTTATGTGACTCTGAAGAGAAACCCCAGGCTATCTATAACTTAAATTGCTCCTACCCCCGAAATATACAGCCCTCTTTTTCTCAACATATTTCTAATTCACCATAAATTATGCCTAAAATGTACCGCCGGATTTGAATCCATTTACTAGTGGTTGGCAGGCGGCCAGCCGCGGCTAACACCCTATTAAACAATACGACAAAAACCCCTACAGATTAGTGGTGGGGGATGCGATTAGGTTTCGAACATCCGTAGGTACCACAGGGCATGACGAAATTAACGTCAATGCAAAAAGTATAGCATTGTGATACTGTGATGCAGCCTCGGGTAACAGTTTTGGGCAGTTACCAGACCAATCGGTGGATCGATAGACGGCATCGGTCAACATCAATCGTTGTTGATCGACTGGTCTGGTAGCTTTAATTCATCGACAATATAATATCAAACGATTCGTGTTCTTCTAACTAGAAAATGGCAGTTTAAAATTGTCCATCACCACAATATCACGTTAGACCATCTGGTTACCCTCAATTTGCTGAACGTGGCACTGGATTTTTGAATTCATGTGCTCTGCCTACCCCTTATGGGAATACAGGCGTGAGAATATGTATGTATGTAAAATTGTCCATATTGTGAAGGTGAACGCGTTTAAAGGTCATTTTCTATAACTAACTTAATTTTGAAAATTTTCGAGTTGGGTCACTTTCGTTCTCAGCATGCGATATCTGCTATCAGGAAAATGTTACAGTTTTACTGTTACGATACTACTCCTAAAATGGTTGCTGAAGCGCGTCTCAAACGGACGGCAATCGCGCTCAGACTGGACTGGTCCCTACTGTTCCGAGACATCGTGTCAGTGAGACGTGTCTGTGTGCGTTGCTCTAATGCCCCCCATTGACGATTACTCCAGGATGCGGGTTTTTCCTAAAACTCCCGGCGTCGTTCCGTTGGTTGTTCGCACTTTGGAGTGACGATTCGCCATTGACGATCAAATTGGACCAGGTTAATCGAGATTTAGGAAAAACCCACATCCCAGAGTGATCGTCAATGGGAAGCATAAGAGCGCACTTTGAATGGAGACTGACTTCTGTACCTTTCGTGCAAGAACTCTCCATCCGTCCTGTCTAACCCAAACTAACGCGAACACCTAAGTTCCCAGACCAAAAAGCTGTTGCCAACTGGAAAACTTTCGGTATGAAAAGATTTACTGCATCGCGTCGGTCGTTCGAGGTTCCTTAACGAGTTTCACAAGGTGACATTGGCCTACAGATCTATCGAAATAGATACCGCGAGTTCCTGAATTTGTATGAAAACCAAGCTACTTTTTCTCTACTGTGACGTCACACGGGCTTTAGTGATGGGAATCGACAGTCCGAGTGATACCAATTCAAAGGTAACGCCGCGTTATTCAAGTTGTCCTGTCTCTAGGAAATTAAACCTTTATGGATAAGTATCTAAGTAGTACAAGACTAAATGAAATCGCGTCAAAGGAAGAACATTACTCTCCGTTTTGGCACGTGAAGTACATACAGCATACACTTGAGTCATCTATTTCGATAAAAATCTGTGATTTTGGCCATTTGAAACCGAATGCGAATTCACTAATAATTTTAATGTTGGCAGAACGCCCGTGATTTGTGTCTTCATATCTGACAGTTTACGGTTTAAGTTTATGGAGATCTTAATCATCATAAAACACAAGTGGGCATTATATGCTCGACTGACATCATAGTTCTAGGTACGTTGGATTTTGACTTGTGCAGTTTCTTATTATACGTTGTCGGTTTAGGTAGTTAAATCAATGTAAACAATCTTGACGTGTCTTTTTATTTAAACGTACACTTTATAAATCGAAATCTTTACATTTTACAATTTTGGTATGAAAAAATCATTTACTTTCATGATTGAATTGTATAGTGTAACGATTTTCATTTTTAGACTGTGTATTTCAATAAAAAGACATGTCAAGATTGTTTATATTGTTTTAACTACCTAAACCGACAACGTATAGATTAGATTTAGAAATTGGACAGATTATTAACCGTTATTTCATCATTAACTTATCCCCACTACTTGAAATCTTGCCACGTTATATGCGGGACTTTAATAACGCAGCAAAAATTCTTATTCCAACTTTTAAACTCGCCAGAGAGCGCCGGGCAAAGAAAATTGAAATAATAATTGAAGTTAGTGACAAAGCTAATTTTACTGGAATAAGAAATTTGTCATTCGAACTAATATAAAAGTAGCGGTCTGGGGGATGGCTAAGTTTATATCCTAGAACAGGGGTTCCCAATCTTTACTAGCCCACGGTGCATGTGAATTTAGAATTTTGTTACAGCGCCCTACCACGCCCTACCCTAGTTACATACATACATACCTACATCACACCTGCATTCCCAAATGCGGTAGGCAGAGCACATGAATCGCTACGTACCATTTCATACGGATACTACAAGCATATTTTAAAGTTTTAGATACTCTAGTAAGCTGTGTATTTGAAAAAGAGATTATTTTTTCCCCAGATCAGAATCAATGTGTGTCAGTAAAGGAATTACAAACTTGAGTCATTAAAAGCCCTCTGGCTAAAACTCATTAATAATTATCCTTTTTACCAACCCTTATTCACAATGTTCTATAACTTATATCTTATATCTTACTGGACTATAGCTTATTTAGTCGCCTCCTATGACACTCATTGAAGTAATAAAGACCTGTTATTCTAATCCCGACACCGCGCAGTTTTTTATATCTGGTCTATACCTAATAGTTTTTAACCATCTAAATACTAAAGACTAGGTTTCGGTAACAATAGGGTAAAGTCGCCTTCCCAGGTACCACGTCCGGGACCGTAAATCAGTGGCCATTACCGGCCCAGTCTTTCTTCTCTGAGAGCACGAAACCAACTGGAGAACTTATTGTCAGTTTTATAGTTTTTGTTGAAGGATGAATCCCTGGGAGAGGAGGGGGTAGCGCGTTCATGGCTCTACATCTGTAAAGTCAATAAAAATTTTCCCACAGCAAAAGGCTCATAATAAACGTAAAAAGATTTCCTTTGTCGAGCAACACAATGTTACTGAAATTTTCACTGTAAGGTTTTAGGTGGATTAGGAATCAAATGATTCGATGTAAGACTGGAAACAGTGTTGGAGCGACGGTCAGCACTGACGTCAGCACGTCGGTTATGCGCACATCGGTCGACCGATAAGCTATGAGATTGTAGGAGCATGTTTAATGGTTCAATGACAGAGCGACTGAACGAACGCGCGTACGTTTACTCAAAACAAAAAAATATATCGGTATAGGGCGCCTTATTACAAAAATGCAGCTTCGTGCGACATTGTGAGGTTAATTGCATGGACTATGAGCATTTGCAGCAAAACGGTTCATTTTTCTTGTGAACTGTACACAGTACGTGTCGCAGTTTGCCGTCAGCGTAGCACTCAGCTGAATGCATTTTCGCGACTGGACAAGAACGGCGGTCAGCGCTGACCGTTCGTCAACCAGTTTTCAAGCCTTACACGCTTAAGCGTGCCACACACTAAGCAGATACGGTAAGATATCTGTTACTGAACAGATATCTGTCAATATCGCTCCCTATACAATTCAATGAGCTAACACACACAGCGCAGATTTACCGTCAGGTATCTGGTGGCACCGTCATAATCAGAGATCGGAAAATTTTGCGACATTGTTTGCAATAATGTGGACTCCAAAATCAATCAAACTGTTAATTAATTATTCATTGAAATATAATTTGAATTTTTGGCGATAATAGTTTAATCATAAAGTGCTTATAATCACGTATACACTATAATAACTTAAAAAAATTGACGTTACGACGACGATTAATTACAATAATAATTATTAGCAAAAGGTTCATATTTAAAATGGGTATAGTTTCCGTAAATATTTATATTCTTATAATCAATCCAATAACGATTTGGAAAAATACTGACAATTTTTTTTAAAAATCCAATGTTTTCACAAAATTTTGTATTTATTGACTAGGAATCAAATTATGTGTCAAGTACAAAATTAAAATAACGATGCTAGAATTGGCTGCGAAACGTGAAATAGTTATAATCAAGGTTATGTCTATTTCACGTTTCGTGTGCTCTGCCTACGCCATTTTAGAACGTAGACGTGATTATATGCATGTATGTTTGTATGTAAAAAATTAATTAAGTGAATAACATTTTGATTAATTTTGGAGTCATGTCCATATAATTGCAAACAATGTCGCAATTTTTTCCGATCTCTGGTCATAATGGAAAGATGACATTTATACGCAGATAAAATATTATCGTATATGCGTAATGTGGCGAGCTTTAGAATGGCATGTACTTCAATCGTCATCTCCAGTTGGCTCCCGCCTCCATTCCAGCGCTGCCCAAAGTTCGTGAATGTTCTTCCGTGACGCTGTAAATATTCTTAATGTTGCCGGAAAAATTGCGGTTTTTGAGTGCTCTATATAAATGCTCCATGCTCAAGTTTACTGCGAGAGTTTGGCACTTTAGCGCTTTTTATGTAGATTATTTTTAAGAATTGATAGGTATGAAGCTACGGACAATTAGTGCCGTAAGACGGGGTATTTGGATACATAAAATCTCGCCTGTGTTCCCAAATGGGATAGGCAGTGGACACGAAACGATACGTAGGCAAAACCATGATGGTTTCACGTTTCGTGGCAACTGGCATTTTTATAGGTTTAATTTGCAAGGTATAATAGTGACAGCTAGCTTGTCATCTAAAATGTATAGGAATCGTTACTTAAAGTACAATCTGACATCACATATTGCGATGCGACGATTTTGACATAGGCGAAATGCATGATTATGATATTTTAAAGTGAAATCAATCCCCATTGTCATGTACAATTTTTGTAAGCTAGTGGAAAACACTTTCAAGACATCTCATTTCAGTTCCGTTTACTCTTGAATAGGTTGTAGAATCACAAACAGACGGCAACTGGTCCCAACGGTTCCGAGACAAGGAAATTGATACATATGCCACTTTGAACCTTTTCATAATGATTTTCATATTGCTTTGATTAGTAGAAAATATGGTACGTCACTGTGACATTTCTTGTGAAAAGGTACAAAGTGGCACAGTGATCAATTTCCTTGACTGTACTTTATGGACATTGACTTCAGCACCTCTTCTGCGCCGTAACACTGTGTCTCCTGAGTAATGTGGGTAGTTCCTGCAAGCATTAGCTGCCACCTACCGCCTAATTTACGTGGTCGTAAACTCGTGCCAACTGGACCGGGCACATTTAAATGGAAGGCTTCCTTAGTCGACAGTGTTGCTAGCTCAGGACTTTTGCAAGTTGCTTGCGGTGCATTCTTGCCAATAACGGTTTTCCGAATCAATAGATTTTAAAATCATGTCCATGTAGTGTACGGCATAGAATAACATCGTCACATTTCTTTCGTGGATGTCAAGGAAGGCGACTAAAAAAACAGATTTAGTATACTTTAGGCGACAGGCTAATAACCTGTCACTATTCAATTACTACGTCTTTCATCTGTTTCCAAACTTTATATGTATTATGCTAGAAGTGGCTGCAAAGAGTAAAATAGGTATAATCATGGTTTGGTCTACGACACGTTTCGCGTACTATTTGGGAACAAAGGCGTGATTGTATGTATGTATGTTTGTATGAGTTAATAGGCAACTAATGCTTGTGCTATGGGTACATGTTTAAACTATTCACAACACAAAACCATAAACCTCGGATTCTACCCAAAACAACTGTAACAAACTTGTCCGTACTTGTTAACAATGTAGGAGAGATCCGATAACATTCATCTCTAGATCCCGGTCAAGTGCGAGCCGTGTCTTATCTTAATAACAAAATGCACCTGAAACTTATAAGAGTTGTTAGAGTTTTTCTACTCCAGCCATCTCAGCACGACAGGGCGCGAGTAGAGATACGCGCGAGATGCACTATACCTGTTTCAGTCTAACCAAAGACGTCAAAAATGACAGGTAGACTATCCCGCGCGCGAGACAATTAGAGGGTGTTGGCGTGCTAAGCCTACTACTATGTCTTAGGCTCAATTCACACCAGAAGAGCAGCGCAGCGCGGCGTAGCGCAGCGACCCGCTTCCTGCGACTGCTCGAGAAGCCGCTGGAATGCGTAGGAAGTCGCTGGAATTTACATAATTATTGACATATTGACATATGTATTGACAGCGGCCGTCACGACTACTCGAGCATCCTCGGGCATTCCCGCGACAACTCGCGCAGTCGCACGGCTTTGTTTGTGGAATGCGCTGGAATTCCCGCGGATCCGCGGGCATCCGCGTGCATCGTTAGAGTTTCTCATGCGATAATAAGTCTTATTGGAATGAAAATAAAGTTGAAATTCTCATGACACTGAAACTGCGCTCCGCTACGCCGCGCTGCGCTGCTCTTCTGGTGTGAATTGAGCCTTAGACTATACCTGTCACTGTCTAACTAGTGGAGTCGGAAAGTGACGGATTCTTCATGCTAAGCTTATTGTTATCTGTTCTTTACAACGTCATAGACATTAGTGTTATCTATTGGCCTCATAATGGCATCATAATCGGTGTCATTTTGCCGCTATAATGATACGGCTAGCCGGGCTAGCTGCCACAAACAACTGAATCTAGTTTTAAAATTGAATTGTTTGTTTCAGTTCAACAACAAATACGTTACGTTTGACATTCTAAAAAAATTGTTTGCAAAAGTTTGCATATTATTTTATTAACTAAACATCCATTCAACCATAAAATATACCTACTATTTTACCATAAAATAAGGAAATATACATTTACTATATAGATAATAAATAAATAAATAAATAATTAAGTCGGAAATAGCTTCAACGACTGTAAGTTTCACACACCTCGGCCTACGGTATTCGTAGCATCGCGTAGCTCTTCTACGTCATTGTGGTGCTACGTCGCAGTGGCGCTACGAAAACTGCAGATACAAAATAGTGCTTTATCAACATCATGCTGAGTGCGGTCCTTATGGGCTATTTGGCATAAAATTATACTATTCTAATGCATAAATACATACGCTTGTATTCACAAATGGGTTAGGCAGAGGACACGAAACGGTACATAGACAAACCCACGACTATTTTACATTTCATGGTCACATCCAGCATATTTTTTTAGATTTTAGTTGGCTCGTATAATAGTGACAGGACAGGTTGCTAGCCTGTCGCCTAAAACATACCCTGACCTCCTTAGTCGCCTCTTACGACATCCACGGAAGAAATCAAGATAACTGTTAAAAAATACGCTTCCTTAGCATCCCTACCAGTAATCGCACTAGAGTCGACTCAGTCCTGTAATTGGTCAATCGGACATTCTCTGAACGATTTCCGAGACGCGCCGCGCTCTATTAGTCTGAGAGAATTTAGCCACAGATATGTACTTCTACATAGACTAAGCAAGGTAACGCTGAGTAATAATAAGCTTACCGACAAAAAATTCAGTTTCGATACAAGCTTTTTTGCCGACTGTACTTTTTGTCAACTGTACTTCATTGTCACGTCATATGTGCCACCATACCACCAGATTTCAAGTCTACCAGACCAACCGTTGAAGAGTTCCCTCCATAGGAGACAGTCTCTAGCAACCTAGCTACCTAGCTAGCAACCTGTGACTACATTTTAACCTAAACCCTAAAAAATATGATAGACCATGTGGTCTCGAATTTCGAGTAACACCTCTCCGTTTCAACCGTGGATATCGTAAAAAGCGACTAAGGAGACAGGTTAAGTTTAAGGTTAAGGTCGAGGTTAAAAAGTGGCTAAAAGAGGCCACGAATCGATTATAATCACGGTACTGTCTAATTAGCGTTTCGTGTACTCTACCTACTCCACTAGAGAATACAAGTGTGATTTATGTATGTATTGTATTTGCTTTATCTATTGCAAAGTCTATCTGTGATTTAACGGACACTGCAGCCAATTATCAGGGTTTCGAAGAAATTGCAATTGTTTCTGCATTTCCAACCAAACTGTATTGAACTTTGACTCAACGGAAATGAGTTCAGATTGCTTTGCCAGTACTATAGGGTTAGTAGAAGTGGAGTAATTTGGACTTTATTATCAAGGAATAAGATTAATTTTGTACCTTTAGTTAAGGTAGATTGGTTTTTTAATGAATCCAGATACATTGAAGACAATGGAAGGTATTTGAACTTCTTAGTTGACTTTCTTGTAATTGTCACTTTAAGGTATACTCAACTGCATTATTATCCACCTACCCTATTTTTTAGTAGAGACCACGGACCAGCGAGGGCAGCGTAGAACGTCCACCTACAAGATGGACAGAATAGATGATGACTAGATAAAGGTCGCCGGAAAACGCTGGATGCAGGTTGCTTCCAACAGGTATTCATGGAAGTCTAAAGGGGAGGCCTATGTTCAGCAGTGGACGTCTTATGGCTGAAATGACGATGACCCCATTTATCACTTTTACCTATTGTTGAACATAAGTATTGAGTATATCAAAATTTTCCATAAAAAAATCAAAGATTTTGTTTAATAGCATTTTTTTATTACATTTGAAATAGGTAATGATCAAATGGAAATGGTCATCGTTTTGTCTGTGTAGCGTTTTGTGTGCTCTGCCTACCCCGTTTGGGAATACAGGCGTGATTGTATGTAAGTATGTATGTATGTATGAAATAGGTAGGTATCATCTAGCTAGACTGATTGAAAGTAAGTTTATTTTAAAAAATAAGTCAAGCGTGCTGTACGTGGGTGTGTAATGTCCATAGTCACCTCTTATAACTTAAACGGACGAAATGGAGCAGTATTGTTCACAGCACACTCTTAAATACAATTAAATATATTCTGTCTTTTCTCAGGAGTTTAAAATGACCACTATTCACGATTCTTATTAGTTATTTTATTACATTACCTCTTAGAGTGGAGCAGATGTATGTAACATTATGTTTACTATTATAACCGACTGGAAGGGTCGCAAAAAGCTACTTTATAATTATGAGAGAGAAGGAAATGGGACAAACCAGAAGTTATACCGCGGCATTGCCGTGGCGAGTATGCCGCAATTTCAAGTGACCTTGCGATGAGGTCATTCAAGAGCTTTATTGGTGTTTCCTCGCCGTGGGGTCATGTTGAGAATAATTACTTCTACAATTCTTCTGGTACTGGTAACCTGCAGCGCTACTGTCTAACGCACCAAGAATCTACATCTACATCGGTTTTAATTCGACAGTTAAAACCATAATTTTAAACAAAAAAAAACGATTTCAAATTTGGGCTATACTGAAAGCATTTGTCTAATAATGAGGGTGACCTTCCATCACCAGCAGGCCTCACTAATTACTGAAATTATAATTTCCAGTCTGCAGGTGCATTCAGTATTGAAATAATTGTCTTTTAACTCCTAAGCATTAAGGAGTTGACCTTCCATCATCAGCTCAGTCATATTTTTTTTACTGCCAGGCGTAAATACTGGTGTAGCTTTGAAAAATGTACTAGAAACATTACCTGTGCCTATAAAATTTGAGGGTTGCCCTCGATTTCTCTCATACTCCATCATCAGATCAGGATATGCTGACAATGGGACCACCTGGAAACTATATCCTTTCAAACAAAAAAAGAATTTTCCAAATCGGTCCAGGCGTCTTCGAGTAATCAGCGAACACACATAAAAAAAAAAAAATGATAAAAAAAACAAAGATCCCGACGAATTGAGAACCTCCTCCTTTTTTTGAAGTCGGTTAAAAAATGATTCTATTTCAAAGCGATTTTTGGTTTCAACTGTCAAACTAAAAACGACGTAGATTTTTGCTGCGTTAGACAATAGCGCTGCTGCTGTCAATGTTATACGTAGTTTTCGAAATCGAAATTATTTATGAAACGTATCACTACAGTCATAGTATAAAACAAAGTCGCTGTCGCTGTCTATTCGTCCTTTGTGTATGGTTAAATCTTTAAAACTACACATCGGATTTTGAAGCGGATTTTTAACAGATAGGATTCATTTGAAATTTGCACATAATATTGAACACAACATTCCTCACGTTGCTTAAGAGAATCGAGAGGGACTGGAATAACACCAACTCCGTTTCTTCCGTGTATGTATTAAGTGGCGACTTAGGAAATAGATTTATCACTATTTATACCTTTTATTTAAAAACCTAAAAATATGCCAGAAGTTGCTACAAAACGTGAATTAGTCATGATTATGTCTATGTATCGTTTCCTGCGCTCTGCCTACTCCATTTGCCAATACAGGTAACTAATATATATAAAAATATCGATTTTATTCCAACTCACCGCGGCGTATTTCCACAATATGGCCATTTGTAAATCATTTTTATGTATTTTGCGGGCGAGCGCCGTAATGGCGGCCTAATAAAATATTTTCCGGCATTGCGCCCGGTGTCCCGGCCTTTACACCTCCTGAATTGACACTTGCACAATTTTATGATTAATTAAGGAATGGTTCGGGCCTTTTTGGGGTTCCGTGTAGCAAAAGACCTTTCACAGTCGAGTCGGTGATACAATATTTTCATAGATAACCTTTGGCTGACACAGAGACGATATAAACGTATTGTATAATCCGCCGTTTTACATTACGCCTAGCCGTTTTGCAAAACAGCGCCGTTTTGTAGTCTGTCGCCTAATTCTCAAGTCACTTCTTGCGACGACAACCACGTAGGAAATTGAGAGGTGTAACTCATAGTCAAAATCATGAGTATTTTATGTCACGTAGCCAGTTTTACATAGTCATTAACCGATATGTTAGCTAAAAGTATCACTCGAAACTTTAGTAGACCACCGTATCCTCGTCAATTTTTGTTTATCAAGTAAAATAAAAAATACGAGTCCAAATTTTTTTTGTAATTTATCTGCCGAACTTAACAGTTTTTAAAGATTAGCGTCCACTTGTCGGTATCTTACGCATCGGACGTATCGCACGCAACGGATTGTAGTATTCTTTGTATAGAAACTCATACAAGTGCGTCCACCTGTCCGCATCGTACGCATCGCACATCGCCATATTGATTGAATGCGATGCGTCCGATGCGTGCGATGCGGACCCGTGGACGCCTACCATTAATCAACTACCGAAAGCCATTGCCAATTAATTGATACAGAACCCTTATAAGATCGAAGACCCATCACATTCCACGGTATTTTTGACCGTAAACTCAATCTCTTAGTTGTTATAGATTTTTGATGGCGGTTTTACAGTTTCTCGTTTTATGAACATTACCTATTACGCGCGTTTTACGCTGGCGCCTCTCGATCCCTTTTTAACACTAATCCAAGGGTTTTAGTACTTTAAGGCCTTTGCCCACTTTACCGTTTTACCATGACCGTATTAGACGCTCTATAAACGTTTCGGTCGGTGAGGAAATGTTTTGGATATAGTAAACAAACGTACACGTTTAGTTTCGTGACATACAGCCTGGCGACAGATGGACGACTGGTCGGACGGACGGAGGGACAGCGAACCCAGTAACAGGGTCCCGTCTTCATTCTAGCCTACGGAATCCTAAAAAGGGGTTTCTAAGTAACAATTTGTTTTCAGAAAATCACTATCTTACTCTATTATCTTATTGATAAGGCAATATTTGCTTGTTCCGGTTCGGAGAGTAAACGAAATAAGCAATTTGCTATGTAAGCACGCGTGTACCGGAATGTAAGATTGAATGTTTGTCTTCCAATCATGTATTAACCGCGGAAACACATAATTGGGCAAAGATAACTTGAACCTTGTGTTTAAACTATAATATTATGTACTGTATGTATTCTCAAGTGTGGTAGGCAGAGCATATGAAACGATACATAGACAAAATCCACGTTTTGTAGCCACTTCCAACATATTTTTTTTGTCTTAAGCTAAGAGGTATAACAGTGACAGGTTGCTAGCCTGTTACCAAAAATGTACCTATTTCTTCAGTTGCCGCTTATATCAGCCACAAAAGAAATGGAGAGGTGTTAAACAAAAATAAGCGTATCAAAACAAATCGTAACAAAATTTCCACAAAATTTGTTGACACTCTCTCATGAACAAAAGTTGCCACAAATATCATACATGAAAATCTGACAGAGATGTTCATGTATTGAATATAACCACACCATAGAGGATAGAACCTATACAGTGTGTTACCGGCGTGCGGGCATTTCTTGAAGCAGTGTTAAGAGATGCGGTTTGTTAACCTAACCATTAACTTAATTCCATTAAAAAACAAAATATCACATTGCGTTACTTTTCTAAGAAAAGTTTGATTGCAAGCAATGTACAGTAAAGTTTCTGTCACAAAATGACAAATCTAATGTCATTTTAGTGTTAACTGGAAGTTAAGTGAAGTTAAGTTACGGATACATTGAAGACTCAGAAAATGGAAGAATTGCATTTGTGGCTTTATTTTAAATAATTATGCTATTCTAATACTTGCAAACGATTGCTAATTTGATACATTATCGACAGTTTTAATAAATGCCCGCACGCCGGTAACACACTGTAGAGAAACAATGTTCGCAACCCCGGTCCGCAAATGTTTGTTTATTTCAATATACTAACGTGTAGTGTCACTGTCACAGAAACTGTATGGAGCCAACAACAGATCTGCGTGCAACTCCTCATATTTCTAGATGTAAATTAATATACTTGCGTAATGACGTACTGTTCCATTCGTTGGTGTGGTAAAAACGGCAAGAATTCAAATTTGAAAACAGACGGTGTTACATTTAACCGGTAATTAACAGTAAACATGCATTTTTCAATTTATATTCATTTTAGTGCAGCTCAAGTTAACTGGTCATTCAAAATGACACATAATTATGCATTTCACTTTCACCTAGGTGTCATCCCATTACTTCATCTCATTCTTTCAATACACAGTGTAACTAGAGTTGCGCTCTTAATAATCAAATGACGTATCGATATTTATAAGTATTTCGTATTTTACGGTGCCGAATTAAATAAATGTTAACGTAACATAAAATCACGCCTTTGTTCCCAAATGGGGTAGGCAAAACACACGAAACGTGAAATAGACATATCCATGATTATGACTATTTCATGCTTCGCAGCCACTTTTAGCATCATTTTGGGCCAATCAATCAATCAAATCAATTTTCGAGGTTCGTGTTGAGGGGCCGAAGTCTTCCACTGCTAACAATTACAGTCCAGTGTCCCCGCGGGTTTTGTTTAAAAAAAACCGCTTTTTTGTATTTTTCAATAACAATCATTTTTGTAAAGTTTTGATTGTATTCACTTAAATTAAATTAGCTGTAATCCGCTGTGATTGAAAGTAGGTTTATTTTAGATTCATTTAACGAAACTGTTCACTGTTTACAGTAGGTAACCTTGATAAAAAAATTCTTATTTTTTAATTTTTTTACAGTTTTATTTTATTATCTCGGTCCAGGTTAGCATTTTTTTTTCAATAAACCAAAAGATGACTGCATTGGTAAGGAATTAAATTTGTTGGTGAATTTTATAATCTTTTATTTTAAAAGTGGTTTACATTTCATTTATAATTGTACAAGAGCGATATTAATATTGAACGATGAGTGCGAAGACAGAGAGGTGAGCTTGTTTTAAAAATTGCGTTCCAGGACAATTAGTAAAAAATTACTATTATCGATATCGATATTATTGATACATTTGTAAACTTGCCCAACTCTAGTTTGGCGCGCGATCTTGGGCCGGCCAATAAGAGCACAGCGAGGTCTTCAATTGTTTTGCGGAATAATTTCCGAACAACCAAGATGACATTAGTACTCTATAGGTTATATCCTCAATGAACCACACTTACTTTAAGTTAATTTAATCTCCGTTGAAACCGTTTTATTTATACTAAATCTTTTGAAAATAATACCTGAAAAAACCTTGTTACTTACGCTCTCAAAATGCTTAAACCTCCTCGAGCCGCCCTACTTTGGACAACAGCCACTACGGATTAATTTGATTAAATGCGACTGCATTTTCTGAGTTGGCGCGGTTTTTACGGTTCCCTGTTGTTGGCAACATTGTTAGCCCTTACCCGTATTTAAAATTAAATTTTTAACGGTCGAAATCACACTCGTCTTTATGAATCCAAGTTGCACTTCTGGATTCCCTAGTGAAGGTCGTGATGTAGAATAATCTAATAATTTCTACGGCAAGCGGAGTGATGGTAATAAGAGAGCCATATTTATACGCTTAAGAGGGCGCACACATTTTTTACGAACGTAATTATAATATCAGGCGGGGAAGAGAAATTCAGGGGCAGGGCAGGGGTAAGAGGCACCACAGACCATAACTCGTCGAGTTATGAGTGATTATGGTCTGTAGAGCCCTCTTATCCCTGCGTTTCTCTTCCCCCACCTGACCTTAGTGGTTTTGGACCAATGTTTAAAAAATCGTGAAAAATAAAGTAACTCATATTCAGCCATGAAAAAAATATGGTTAGACTAAACATATTCTGTAAATTTACAATAAAATTGTTTCATTTGTAATTACATTAAAATCAATGAGAAAAAAAATAAAGTAATAGTTCAACTTTGAAATTATGTAAAATGATATTTGAATAATAAAAACCAATAATTTGATGCATGTCTCTCCGTTAATCCCCAGTAGACTATATTGTCTATCAGATAATAACAAGTTTATATCGTTTATGGTAAATTTTAATGGAAAATTTTCAAGTGAAAGACAGCTCTGACGCGTATTTTTGTGAAAACCCTTCAACAAATTGGCTAAGTAAAAGAAATCTGTGTTGCTAATAAAATATTTCTTTCCGTTAATCCCTAGAAAAAGAGTTTATTTATATGTTACAGTAGTTTTTCTTTAAAAACTTAAGGATTTATAGCTTTCTAAAGCATTTGAAAATCATCAAAATCACCGAATTTTGTGTGCACGCTCTTAAACGTATTCGGGGGTGGACCGTACGTAGTTAGTTTTTTTACCTATTTTGTGAACCTATGGTGTAGAGGACTTTGGTAGAAGTTCTGATACTAGACAATAGACGGCGTTAGGGTTCCTTATACACTTTGTCTTTGTAATACTACCGCCTTTTTTTGTACCGCAGAGCACACGATCTTATTAGTCAAAGAAGTGGTAAGCTTCTGATATTATTATAACTAAAGAGTTAATTAGCTTATTGTATGAAAATACCAGTCAACATTTTAACAGTTGCAGTACACGTGTCAACGCTCCAACCCCACAAAATTAAAAAAAAATCCATGTGTTTGTGTTAAAATACATATTTTCTAGTTTACAATAGCAAGAAATAGCAATTTTATTGTGAAAAGGACCTTTAGCCCGTGTAAGCAAACATTGATAACTTTTAAATCCGAGCTCTCCAGTGAATTCAAATACACGTCAACTGTGAGAATTTAAATCACATTTTTAAATAAACATAATATCTTAAGTAAACAAATTGCTTTTAAAAATAGAGTGACCTTTTGTTAGTAGTCTCGATGAAAGCAGTAGCGCAACTTGCAAAATAATATATCAAAAGTATTAGTTATCGAAAAAATGAGGTTTAATTTTTATCGTTATATACATATATACATACATACATAACCGTCACGCCTTATTCCCTGCGGGGTAGGCAGAGACAACAGAGCGCCACTCGCTTTATTCTGACATACCTCTTTCGCTTCACTAACATTCATCACTCTTGTCATACACGCTCGACGGTTTCGGGTACTTTTAATTTGGCCTCCCTTTAGCACATCGCCGATCTGGTCGATATACGTTCTACGAGGGCGCCCTCGACCGACTTGCCCTAACACACTTCCCTTGTAAATTTGCTTACATACCCTTGCTTCATCCATTCTCTCCACATGCCCAAACCATATCGTTATATTGTCAACTTAATGTCAGGCAACCGCCTTTTAAGACATCCACAGAAGAAATAGACAGACGGTTAGACAGCAAATTTAGATACTACGACTACGACGTCTAGTTCATCGGCAAATTTAGTCTATAACTGTAAAGCAACTCATGCTGAGCGAAGGCCCATTTTTCGGTTCTCTTTTGTCAACAAGACATACTGTAACAGTTATTAAGATGATTATTTTTAGTTATTTCTGTATGGTGATGGTTTGCATACATACATACATATTCTCACGCCTGTATTCCCAAGAGGGGAAGGCAGAGCACATGAATTCAAAAATTCAGTGCCACGTTTAGCAACTTGAGGGTAACCAGATGGTCAAACGTGACATTGTGGTGACAGGTTGCTAGCCCATCGCCCACAATACACCAACCCGTGTGATGGTTTGGGGACCTAAAAATAATTTAAATTTATTTTGTAAAGAATAACGCTACTGCTCCTTGTCTACGTTGTGCTCCTACGAAGCGCAGTGAATGTAATTCCGCGCAGTAAATAAAATAGATTGCATTAAGACTTTATTCAAACCCGGGTCTGACCCCAGACGGGTTTTTTGAATCCCCGCTTCAAATTCAGATGTTGTATTTTGAATTCTACGTCTTGGAGAATGATTCTGTTCACTTATAGAAGTCTTGTTGGAAATTGTATTTGACTATTTGTATTTGATGAAATAAATCGAACGTGGGCGACTTGAATATTTTACATGCCTTTTGTTTTCAACTGTCCCGGTCTCCCGGCGTTCAGTTGTTTTTAATCAAATCTTGCAAATCCATTGATCCACTAAAAAATTGCTATAAGTCATGGTTTTGTCTATGTAGCGTTTTGTGTGTGCTGCCTACCCCATTTGAGAACAAGCGTGATGTAAATTACAAAAACAGATCATAGAATATTTTTTAAAGATCGGTTAAAAACTTAACAAAATGATAGCGGTCTAAAGGGAACTGTCCAAGCTATCTTAAAACTCCTGACCACGTTACTGTCAGATGTTAGAGGCATCAGATATGATACACGATTCAATTATGACGGACAATGGGACGGGTGGAGAGGGGAGGGGGGGTGCCGGTGGCAGTAATTGAACGTTACTTGCTTACTGCACGTTGACTGTGACTTTTTGCCTTACTGTTTTTAATTTACGTGAAGACAAGTTATAGCTTGTGATGGTAAGGTTCGATATTCATTAATTTAACTTAAAGTGACATTATCTGTGTGGTGTCGGGTAATGTCGGGTTAGAACAACACCCTTTCTATTCCTTCCGCAGATGACGTATTATCGAACCGCGTTTAGAAAGGGATTCGAGATTCGAGTACCGTTAGCACCATTGTACTTAATAAATTATTAAATATAATCAAAAACCAATTTTTGACATCTTCATAAATGCAGACCCTTGTAGATAATAGAATTAATAGCTGAATGTGATTTGCAAATTTAAACTCTAATCTTTGTAAATAATGTCATTTATTTTGAATTTTTTTTAATTTTCAATTGTGACAGGTTTGACACTTTTGACATTACAACAATGACAACACTTACCAATTGCACATAAATTATAAAATCATATTTAAAATACTTAAGAAACGCTACAGATTTAAGAAAGTAACTCTATTTGATCTGAAGAATTATTTATTAATTAAATAATATTTAAACGCCGTGTAATTAAATATTTTTTCCATGCTTTAGAAAGTTTAGAACTTCATTGTATCAAAATAACAATTTAATTTATCTGCTTACTCTACCACTGACAATGTCATATCATGCATTAGTTCAAAAATGACATATGAGCTCAATCCCTTTACCTATGAAAATTATTCAAAAACAACGTTTCGTAGTCCCCTGATTTCTTCTCCAAAACTTAACCGATTAAATATGTTTTTTCATTAAATGTTTAAAAAATGTCATAACTGTGTTTCTATGTTCTTATATTTTGATATAATTGTGTTAAAATTGGTTTCTAGAGGTTTGAACACAACGGAAAAAACTTGCCAATTTTTCATGTTTTTGAAGGTTAATATCTCCTTTAATAATTCAATAAAGAAAAAAAAGGAAAACATAGGAACATGCTAATATATTATTAGATTGTTGATGTAAAAAATCATTGTTCTACGGGTAATATCCAGCGAGGAATCAGGGGACTACGTTTCCATACAAAATGTGACCGCTCCATTTCCTCTTAAATTCGGGGTATCACAGAAGAGATGACACACATACCAATTTATAGCTTTCTACATTGAAAACTTCCACCCCTCATTTTAGGGAACTGGGAAATTTTGGGGAAAAAAGTAGCCTATGTCACTCTCCTTGCCCTAAACTATCTCTCCCTAAAAAAATCACGTCAATCCATCGCTCCGTTTAGTCGTGACAGACTGACAAACAAACAAACAAACAAACTGTTTGATATTAGACAGATGATGAACATAAGGAGTTCTCGAGAAAAAAAATTACACATTAAAACTAATACCTATTTAACATTTTACTTCTGCCTTAAAAAAGTTATACAGTTCCACTAGACTCCGGAACTTTGATGATCTATAACTTTGTCTAACTAAAGCAGTAATTACATAGAGTTACATATTATATTTTTAACTCCATCGACATCCCTATATTAGGTACATTTAATTTATTCCGGGTTGATCAAATTAATATTTCGGCCCGCGCTCGGGGCCACCTCATTGGACAATTCTGCACAAAACTGCGTGACGTGACAGAAACCGTCAGCAGCTCATAGCAGGGGTTGTTCTCCGGCGCGCAGTTCACGTACAAGGGGGAGTAGGAGCCAGCTCCGAAGGGGATGATTGGGGTATCTACAAGGTTAAAATAAGCACCGAAGGGGATGAGGATATCGAGTGGGTTAAAAATATGTAATTCTAATTAGTCTTTTAGTTAGATTATGGAAAATATAAGACAGGTGGTTTTTGGTTTATCATATACAGTGGAACGTCGATTATCCATTACTAATTGGGGGACATGGGTGTTCGGAAAACCGGTTTATTCGGATAATCGAACTGTATACGTTTATATACCAACTAGCTGTGCGCGCGACTCCGTTCGCGTGGAATAGTGACTAATTTCCCCCGTTTTTTCCACATTTTCCCATATTTCTTCACTCCTATTAGTCGTAGCGTGATGTTATATAGCCTAAAGCCTTCCTCGATAAATGGTCTATCCAACACAAAAAGAATTTTTCAAATCGAACCAGTAGTTACTGAGATTAGCGCGTTCAAACAAACAAACAAACAAACAAACAAACAAACAAACTCTTCAGCTTTATTATATTAGTATAGATAAAAAACATATTTAATATAAATCTCGTTTATAACTAAGTAAACGCCTACGTAAGCTAACGCCGACTAAATGATGTGTGCAAGTGGACGTGGGTGGTAGCGGGGGAGACGGTTGCGTGCGAGCGAGTGAGAGAGCCGCGTCTGAGCGAGCGAGAACTAGCTGTTCGGTTAAGCGGTCGTTCGGATGATCGACGTTCGGATAATCGACGTTCCACTGTAACTAAATATAGGCAAAGTTAACACATTCACGACCACGCCTAAAATCAAAACATCTGCGCGGAACCGAGCAGTCTATAGCTAGTACAAAATGAACCCGGCTCCCGGGTTCTCGGTATCTGAGTAATGTTTTGAAGAACCCGGGAGCCGGGTCCTTGGTTCTGAATGTGTTAAAGATCATCAAACTTGTGACGCCTAGGTAAAAATAAAAAATGTACCATGTAGTGAAGTCACTTGAAACTTTTAAGCGCTGTATTATCGAGATAGGGAAGAGTGACGGAAGAAAGGAGAGGCCTTAGCCCAACAGTGGGAATACTTTAAGGCTAATAAAAAAAAGTTTGTCTTTGGAATCTAGCTTATGGTCTAAATAGTTTTGTTTTGTCTTCTATCCTACACATTTATTCCGGGTTGATCATATTTATGTTCCGGCCTGCGCTCGGTGCCACCTCATTAGCCAATTCTGCACAAAACTGCGTGACAGAAACCGTCAACAGCTCATAGCAGGGGTTGTTCTCAGGCGCGCAGTTCACGTACAAGGGGGAGTAGGAGCCAGCACCAAAGGGGCTGACGGGGGTATCGACTAGGTTAAAATGTGTAATTTTAATTAGTCAGTTAAATAGTGGTAAAATATGCGACACGTGTTTTTTGGTTTATCAATTAACTAAACATCGACAAAGGCATGGATCATCAAGCTTTCGGAGTGGGGGCTTGTGACGTCACGCCTCGGTAAAAATTGTACCGTGTAGTGACGTCACGTGAAACTTTTAAGCGCTGTATTATCGAGATAGGAAAGAGTGACGGAAGAAAGGAGAGGCCTTAGCCCAGCAGTAGAATGGACTATTAGGCTACTAAAAAAAAAGACAAATAAAATAAAAAATACATGTTTATCATTTTTGGTAATCTAGCGGACAGACTTAACAGTTTTTTTAGTCTACCTTATTTACACCTAATTTATTCCGGGTTGATCAAATTAATGTTCCGGCCCGCGCTCGGGGCCACCTCATTGGACAATTCTGCACAAAACTGCGTGACAGAAACCGTCAACAGCTCATAGCAGGGGTTGTTCTCAGGCGCGCAGTTCACGTACAAGGGGGAGTAGGAGCCAGCTCCGAAGGGGATGATTGTTGGGGGGAAGTAGCCTGTGGAGTCGCAGGCTATTGCTTCTTGGCCTGCGAGTTTCTTGTTCAGGGGGAAACATTCCTGGAACAGATTTAGAGGTTACTCTCTCGTTGATTTTAGATCCACTACAGAACCTAACATAGGTATATCCACGCCTGTATTTCCAAATGGGGTAGGCAGAGCACATGAAACGTGATATAGATTAAACCATGACTACTTCACGTTTCGTGGTCAATTCCAGCATAAATTTTAAATTTTGAGTTTGCAGTTATTAGTAGTAACCGGTTGCAAGCCTGTCGCCTAAAGCATACCTAAACCTATTTCCTTAGGCCGTGGTCGCCTTCACCCGCCGCCCGCGGCGTCTGAATAATAGTAGTAAACGGAACGCCGCACGCGGCGGGCGAAAGCGACCACTTCCGAGCATTCCCGAACATAGCATTCAGACGCCGCGGGCGGCGGCCCGTTGTCGGCCGCGGGCGGCGGGTGAAGGCGACAACGGCCTTAGTCGCCTCTTACGACTTCTATGGAAGAAATGGAGATGTGTTATTCTATCCCGACACTACACAGGAACCTATTTACAATCAACATCATAATGACATGATAACTTATCGACAAATAACATTATTACGTTTGTCGTGACAACGTTCTGCGTCTAGAATCATTTAGTAGACTGACTAGCTGATTAAAAATCAGCAGCCTAGTTTCATCTGGAGTTTCCCAGAGGGCGTTATGTTCAAATTCTAAACCACACTTCGATTTTTTAGAATGTACAGACACCGCCACTAATATCTGATACGACTCTACTTATACTTCAAGACATTGCCAAGTTAGACCCCGGGGACTATTAGCCCCTTAAAAAAAAGAAATATGTAATTACGTCTTTGATGTAAATGTAGTCGTGGGAGCCGATAGTCCGTTGACGATGGTAAACCGAGTCCTGCGTCACCTTTCCTGGAAAATAAAATCAATTATCAAATTTAAAAAACAATCAAATTTTGAACTTTCTTTTATTAAGTTAAAAAACATATTCTCACGTCCATATTCCCATGAGAGGTAGGCAGAGCACATGAATTCAAAAATCCAGTGCCACGTTTAGCAAATTCAGGGTAACCAGATAGTGACAGGTTGCTAGCCCATCACCCACAATACACTAACCCCATCCCAGAGTCGACTCTTACGACACTCACGGAAAGAAAGGGGGAGGTGCTATTCTACATACATAAGTTAAAAAACGAGTTCCTATATTTCCTTGGGTCAGATCAACACACGTGAACAACCGTGATGATTATGCTATTTTTTTATAATACACCACGCCTGTATTCCCAATTGGGGTAGACAGAGCACACGATACGCTACGTAGAAAAAACCATTCACTATTACGTTTCGTTGTCACTTCTATCATATTTTTAGATTTTAGTTCGCTGTTATAATAATGACAGGTTGCTAGCCTGTCGCCTAAAATGTACCTTAACATTTTTCACTATTGTCTAATTCAAATCGCTTAAGTTTAAAATGTTGTGTCTTTAATTTAAATTCCATCGTGTTATTACAGTTGTCCTTTATATAGGACATTGGGTAGTAGTAGGGTAGAATCGTACCTAGCATAAGTGTTGAGCAGTGGTTGTACCCGGCGGCGGCGCCTGCGCAGGTGAGCACAAGCAACGCGAGCGGCGACATAGCGGCGAATGCGCGCGCGCGCGGCGTTTGTTCAATTGTTTATAGTTTGTTAAGCGGACGAGTATACTTAAAAGCGAGATTTGTGAACAATTAAAGCCATTCCAAACGAGAATTAAATTCATTCTCGAAATAATTCTCCTCTTTTGGGTCTGTAGCATAATTTCAAAAATCATTTTTCTTGATACAAAATTCCTAAGAACAAAACTGATCAATCCTTTTTCATTGTACATTTAGTTACACGAAACTTTAAAAATGTAAACATGCTTACACAATAAACATAACGTCTTTATTTCCAAAAGGGCACCCGAAACGCTACATAGCCAAAACCATGGCTATTTCGCGATTCGTAGCAAAAACCTCTTATTGCGAAAATTCATCAGGAGTTCCCCTTAACGATCTTGACCTTTTATCACGGCAATTGACTCCGAGATAGACTCTTCTCCGATAAAACTGTAGGTACCTAGAAAGAAACATTCGCATAAACAAAACAACGCTATCAGTAAGCGAACTTTATTCAGATATGTACTAGCTTTTGCCCGCGGCTTTGCTCGCTTTGAGACAGACCATTAACTCGTACGAGTACGTAGTTATGGTCTGTTGTAGTGCCTCTTACCCCTGCGTTATTATTGTTAATTAGGTATAGCTTTTGCAGTTTGTACTTTTTACGTTTTTAAACGGTTTTACTTAGCTTATTAAACGGTTTTACTTAGCTTACCCCGTTTGTTTTATAGACTTTATTCTTTCTTTATTCTTTGGTCTTTGTTGGTTCAAATTTAGAAATTGAAATTGCACCTTCTTGCCGGCGACGGATTGATCTGAAATTTGGTATATGCTTTTAATTCCGGTGACAATACAATAACGTACATTCATTGTCATTGTAAATTCAAAATGGCCGCCGCTACAAAATGGCGGATGACCTAATTCTTATCTACCCCATCAATATGGGTATCAATTGAAAGGTCTTTGCAAGGAGAATACAGTGCACTATATCAAATTTAAAAAAAAAACTAAAAGCTCGAAAAAAAAAGTAAAAAAAAACTTTTAAGTAAAACGGTTTTATACACATTGATTAGACTAAAATAAAACCGTTTTACTTAAAAGTTTTTTTTTACTTTTTTAGTTTATACGTTATAATAGTAGCTTTATGCATGCAAAGGCTCAGCCCGATCGGCTTAAAATTTACAAAGTTTCATACAACCTTTTATCCCCTTGGGGTAGAATTAGTCATAACATCTACCTGCATGCCAAATTTCAGCCCGATCCGTCCAGTCGTCCAGTGGTTTGGGCTGTGCGTTGATAGATCACTATGCCAGTCAGTCAGTCGCCTTTGAGTTTTATATATTTAGATTATTATGTCTATTTGTGTATACTTTTACATTGTCACTAAAGTACCTCTCACTTTAAAACCTTAAACTATACTAAAAGTGGCAACGGGACGTGAAATAGTCATACTTTTGTCTATGTAGCGTTTTGTATATGCTTCTTAATCCATTTAGGAATACAGCCGTGATGAGTGAATGAGTAGGTATTATACTTTTACAGCTATATTCATGTTCATTAAAGTTATTCATTGCAACCAAGTTATTTACAAAGGCATAGCGACCTGTCACTGCAATATCACGTTTAACCATCTGGTTACCCTGAAATTGCTAAACGTGGCACTGAATTTTTGAATTCATGTGCTCTGCCTACCCCTCTTGGGAATACAGGCTTGAGAATATGTATGTGTGTAGCAATTTTCTATAGTCTTTCGAGCGTCTGTCGCCAAAAGTATTACGACATCCACGGAAGAAATGGAAAGATGCTATTCTATCCCGATCCCAGACAGGTAT
This sequence comes from Adoxophyes honmai, assembly GCA_005406045.1. Classification (NCBI taxonomy): domain Eukaryota; kingdom Metazoa; phylum Arthropoda; class Insecta; order Lepidoptera; family Tortricidae; genus Adoxophyes; species Adoxophyes honmai. Next base: position 30,950 of record BHDV01035208.1, read on the forward strand.
ATGTAAGTCTGAACTATTGCCTAATAAATATGGAAACCATTTAACCACCAAGGTCATATTCCAAGCTAAATTATTGACTGTGCAATTAATAATTAATTAGCAGTAATCAAATTACATTAATTAATTCCGGTGTCGCCGGTTAGTTACACAATACTGTTTGAGGTACTTGATATAGTAACAGCATGACAGTAAATTAAATTAGAGCACTAAATTCCAACATAAATACATTATTAAAAGTCACTGACATTAGCAACTTAAATATAATTATCTTATGTACTTACACTTTTACACATTAAACTACCGTGAGACTCACTCTTCTTATAAATTACGGATAACTGCGCGTTTGGCAGCAGCAGCCGCCGCGGCTCCTAGATGAAGGGCTACGAATTAGCCCGAAACATGTCGAGCTAAACTCGATTCATAACGTGACTTATCCGTAAATTATTAGATACTAGCTTTCCGCCCGCGGCTTCTCCCGCGTGGAATTCGGTTATATTGCGTTATAAAGCGAACATTCCCTCGGGAACATCAGTTTTTTTCCGGGATAAAAAGTACCCTATTATTTTATCCGGACTTCTACCTTTACGTCTGCAAAATTTCAAAGCAATTGGTTCAGTAGTTACGGCGTGAAAGCGGAACAAACAAACAAACAAACTCACTTTCCGATTTATAATATTAGTAAGGAAGTAAGGATTACACTTTTGTTTCGTGTGCTCTGCCTACCCAATGTATGTAAAATTGTTTTAAAAATGGATACGTGACATTCAAGTGCTCTGCCTACCCCACTTGAGAATACAGGCGTGTATAGCAATGTATGTACCTAATTCAAGAACAAAATAGTACAAAATGACGCCGCTATAAAACTGAGAGCAACATCACAATACTTTTAGATTACCTGAATCTTCGGGGATCTAATACTCCACTAGAGTTGTGGAGATCCGTCATCGAAACCGAAGCCTTCGGGTATCCGAAAATACCTCTGAAATAACATCATCGAAATTTTACTTCCTCAAGTGTTTTTGACTGCACATCCTTGTCATCCATTTAGATAATTTTGTGTAACAAATCTAAATCCATCAGAACAACCATTGAAAAGTTCCTTGCGACTACGCTCACAGACTTTTGTTACCAAATTATGATTATACTCAACTACACTCATTCAAGTATATAAAAATTGAAAAATTTGTATTTTTCTTTTGAAATGCCTTAAAATCTTTTTATTGACCTTTTCTATCGGCGGTCAATAATTATACAGCTAACAGAAAACTAATAACACACGGTACGAAAATGTTGCCACACTACCAAAATAACATTATGACGGTCAACATTATCCCAAACAAGACCCATAAATCACATTATGACGATCAATAAGTATTATCCAAAACAAGAGACCCACAAAGATCACTCCCGAAACCGAACTGCTATTCCCTCCGAATCTGACGCATCAAAAACATCCCTTCAAGATTCACCGAAGCCCTAACTCTCTATTAGGTGCTCCGCTTATTTCCCAGCAGGCTGGGACTCGATAAAACTATGCCACACTTTGCTTTCTTTTCCTGACTACATATATGAATGAAGGAACTAAGTAGATACTGCCCTCAACTTTGTCTAACAAGTTTGATATAAGTAGCGTGTGTTATTCTGAAGGATTTAACAACAACATTGCATGAAAACTGCTGTTGTGTTGGGTTTAGAATAACGTCTGTTTATTTTTTAAGTGGATGTCTTAGGAGGCGACTAAGGAAATTATAAAGATATTATGAATACATTTGTTGCTTTAATTATAAAATAATTTTAAAAAATATGCGAGAAGAGGCGAAACATGAAAATAGTCATGGTTATATGTCTATGTAGCGTTCGTATGCTCTACCCGCCCCATTTGGGAATACAGGCGTAATGTATCTAAGTATCGCATGAAATAGCTAATAGTTGGACAATTTCGTGCGAAACCATCCATGGGTGTGAAGACGTTGGCAGCCGCGAAGTATTACAAAAAACTAAAATAGAATAGCTTGAAAATTTAAAATAGAAAGGGCCAAGGATAGACAATCAAGTTACAGTCATGTAAAATCTAGATAAAACCATGATTAGTCGCACACAGATCTGTGGCACGGAGTACGCGTTTGGCAGCAGCCGCGGCTCCTAGATGAAGGTCTACGAATTAGGCTCGATTTAAAGATTAAAAGTGTGAGTTATCCGCATTTTTCAAGATGTTACCCCCACTATCTTGCCAAGTTAAAGGGACGACGTGTTTTCAGTGTCCTCGCCTTAGATGTACACCCCTTAAGAACAACGCAACTTATTTGTTGCCCTCCTAATAGTGTACAAATATTATGGCAGGGAGAGGCCGTTCGCAAACAGCCTGGTCGGACTGTTTGCCCGCCCAACTTAAAGCGTTGGGTTTGGCTGTAATTTAGAAGTTGGACTTGTTGGGATTAATCAGATTTGAAGATGATACCATGTGGTAGACAAGTTTAGTCTGTATTGGTTTCAACAAACAACATAAATAATCACTTGTGTTTCTAAATGGGGCAGGAAGAACACACGAATACAGACAATATCATGGCTATTTATTCATGGATATTTCATTGCGCTTGGTAACCACTTCTGTCATCACTTTATGTTTAGTCAGATTGCTAGCCTGCCTGCTAAACCTATTTCCTTAGTCGCTTTTTAGGGTTCCGTACCCAAAGGGTAAAAACGGGACCCTATTACGTTATCCTATGAATAAATAGAGACATGATATTCTAAACTAACACTACATAGGTAAAAAGTAAAACACTTAAATCTTTATCTCAGGCAACCGGCAATCCTGTCTTTTTTATAGCAATAATAATATGGGAGAGCAATTTTCGGGTCACTGCCTACAAGATGCCCGGCCATCACGACAAATTGAAAGCTACCTTCGCAAACAACATAATAAATAACACAGCGAATTAGTCCAAATTTATCGTTGTTTTCCTTCAATTTAATAAAGTTAACCCATATTTATAGAACAAAGATTTCATAACGCCGAATTATGTAGGAGAAGAATTTATGAAATATCCCATTCGGTAGATAGAAAGGTGAAATTGTGAGCTCACGGGGGGTTTCATAAGGGCAGTAAAATATGAACGTCGAGATTTGGGATGGCTTCCCTACGTTGGGACTTGTCGGGACATGTTGGAACTAGAACGTTAGTTTAAGTCAGACTTATCTCTTTAAGACAACAGCCTTTGGAGTGGGGAAGACGGCGGAAAAATACGGTGTGTTTTTAAGGGGAATTCGAAGGCTTGGTTTTTGTCTTGGTTAGAGAAAGTGTTTAGGAACTTTAGCTAACAACACACTGAACAAACGTTCACGTTTCAAAGCCACTATAAAGTCAAATAACATAATATCACGCATGTATTCCCAAATGGGGTAGGCAGAGCACGGAAAACGCTAAATACTCAAAACCATGTCTATTTCACGTTTCCTGGCCACTTCTGTGCTGTGTTTTTTACAGTTTTCGGTACGGTTCCCTTCGAGCGCGAGCCGACTATCGTGTTCTGTTGTTGTCACCGTAAATAAATTTCAACTCTGTAGTGTTATAGTTCTTATGTTAATCTGTTATTATTACTAAATAAACTCACTACTCACCCAAAAAAAATCACATCTACATGTGAGTGAAAAAAACGAGCTCAATCATCAAACACAATACCCAGCGTACCAGCAATACGGGAAATTCCCAGGTGCTCTATTTACGCCGGTGCGTAAATTACGCCGCGCGGATCCCGCGTAACTTCAGCGTAAATTCGTCGCGTAAATTTGGCCGCCGTGCGTGTCGCGTACTAGCGGGCACAGTTGAAAGAGTACGGCGTACTTTCTTCAATCGAAAGCGTGCCTTGTCAGAGGGTTATAAGGTGTATTTTACCACACTTTATCTTCAAAATACAAAGTGGAGCGTTTTTAGTTAGACTGTTCACGATGTGTGTGTTTCTCTCTCCCTCTCTCTCTCTGTGTGTGTACATCGTCGATCCGAAATGAATGAACCAAATTTGATGTGTTTTTGACAACAAGATTTCTAACGATTGTTTTTAGCTAGGCTTGGAATAATTTAAAGGCACTTAAATTTCAAACTAAAGTATCTAAAAGAAAATAATCTGTTAAGTACGATGTATTATTATTGCAATTGCTGTTATATTTTTGCGATATTGTGTCAAGTTTAAAATAACACCTGTTCATTTCTTCCGTGGATGACGTAAAAGGCGACTACGGAAATAGATTTAGGTATTCTTCAGGCGACAGGCTAGCAACCTGTCACTATACCTCTTCCATCTACACTGAAAACCAAAATTATGCTAAAAATTCTTACCCCATTTTGGAAAACAAGCGTGATGTAAGTATATATTCTTCTAGTTTAGTTATTTAACCGACTGTACAGTTAAGTGAGTAGCCAATAGTACAGAAGGGGGGTCTATAAAAAAGGGCCGTGCTGCCAATGTACCGCGCTGTCGCACTGTATTGCTAGGATTTGTGAATGGGAAGGCAATGTACGTCTCCGCCAACGCTGGGTGAAAAAGCGGTTGATTTATACTAGCTCTTGCCTGCGACTCCGTCTGCTTGAGATTAAATTTGCTTTTAAGAATTACCTGAGCAAGTAACTAAACACTTTATTGTGCAAATTAAATTACAACCGCAATGGTAGACTACCATACCTTTCCATTTCGTCCGTGGATGTCCTAAGCGTCTAAAGAGGTTAGGGTATGCTTTAGGCGATAGGCAAGCAACTTAAAGTTCAATTAATGTCAAAGAACACAACTAAAATCCTTCTAAAATGCACCATCGATTCAATTAAATCCCGACTGACCATAGAACCTATTCACAGTGTACGTCATAGAGACTTTGCATTACTCGACAAAAGAAACCTTCATTATGTTTATTACGTCAACGTTCTGGTACAGTTACCGTCCGTCCGTCCATGTAGTGTCGGATTTTGAATAACACCTCTCCATTTCTTCCGTGGATGTCGTAAGAGGCGACTAAGTAAGGTTTAGGTATTATTTTAGGCGACTCGCTAGCAATCTGTCACTACTATACCTGCCAACTCAGAATCTAAAAAATATGCTAGATCTGGCCACGAAAGGTCATAGTTTTCTCTATGTAGCGTTTCGTGTACTCTGCCTACCCTATTAAGGAATACAGGCGTGATGTATGTATAATGAATGTATGCACTATAAACACTCGAGCAAATCCAATCTGACCAGAGCTAAGCTCTAATTGACTGTCCGTTGCACGTAATTAACAACTGATGAGCTGGTGATGGGTTTTGGCGTATCAGCTTTCCGTCATTGAAAGATGTGACCCATATGGGATTTAAAATAACATCTCTCCATTTCTCCCGTGGTTGTCGTAAGAAGCGACATTGAGGTTAGTTTTAAGCGACAGGATATTACTGTTACTAGGTACATATTATACCCTGCCGACTCAAATCTTAAAAAATATGCTTGAAATGTTAGGCAGAGCATACGAAACTGTGTGCTCTGCCTACCTTGTTTGGAAATACAGGCGTGATGATGTATCTATATGGGCTAAGTGTAATTAAAAAAATAGCACTTAGCGACAGATAATCCTTACATTCACCCCAAAAATAATCTTCAAACTTTGGTGCTAAACCAAAACCAACGCCCTTGGGATTCTCGCCCACTTCTAAAAATATTTGCGGGACAATTTCCTCAATACATCTCACTAATGATAATGACGCTTAAATTCACTTTTTGGCAAATAAGGCTATAATAATCATCACAATTTTTACTATTTTTTCTTTTTAGGGTTCCGTACTCAAAGGGTGAAAACGGGACCCTATTACTGAGACTTCGCTGTCCATCCGTCCGACCGTCTGTCGACACGCTGTATCTCACGAATTGTGTTAAGTAGCTAGTTTGTTAAAAAAATCACAGATAAGTATTGTTATTGCGCTATAAGAACAAGAGCTAAATAAAGATAAATTATTATTTACTGGGGGCATGGCACCCATACAACAATCGTGATGTTTTTGGATCAATTTAAATAACGGTAACTTCAAAAGTCAAGTCGCATACAAAAACGCGATTATTTGCAGTTTTTGGTAGGGAAACCCTTCGAGCGCGAGTCCGACTCGCAGTTGGCCGGTTTTAAATCATTTTTTTCAGTAACATAAATGTGAAACGTTTGTGGATCTAGGTACTTTCACCATGTTTATTGTCGGAAGCCATATTTATACCATTATTATTGTTCCTTCCTACTCGTGATTCTGCACAATATTTCCCGCAGATATCTTTAAAAAAATGTGTAGAATTTCGAAGTGACGAATAGTCCATCAAGAATCAATTGGTTTGAGAGCGTAAACATTCTTTGAGTAAGGTTGTTGCCTTAAATTCTTCAGTGAAACTACAAGCCTAGCTCTTAATAGCGGGTGTCTCTAAACGCAATAATAATTATAATAATCCAGGCGTTTAAAGAATGAGGGGGATCATCGTCGCCCCCATAATTTATGCGATCGTAAAATTTTTACGCGCGTGCCGACGCCACCTAAACAATTGGGAAGACTAATATTTTATACCTAAAATTTTGCCGAGTCTACGAAACTCTGAAGACGTGCTAATAAAATTCAGCTATCGGAAGAGTAAATATCGTATATCTATAAGAGGAATGCTGCTGTAGCTAAGTTAAACGCTGGCGCAGTCACTGGCAATTATCAAAATCATGAAAATAAAATCTCAAAAAAAACAAATCTTAGGTTACGCAGATAGGCTCCAAAAAGAGCTTTTACTCGTAATTTTGGAGTCTAAAGAATGCGCCGCTAGAAACCTGGGAAATAGTTTTTTTTTTCAGTACACACAATATGGGAAGTGACTAAAAAAATAGTTTTAAGCTTTAGGCGACATGCTAGAAAACCAGTCAAACCTCTATCGAATACTCTAACTGTTTATTAAACCTAAAACTACCTATCCCTATTTTGTGCCTCCACCAACTGATGTGTTTCCGTTTCCCATTGATAATTTCCATGATGCACCAAAAACCTTAACTCCGGACTATAAAGACAAGTACTCAATACACCTTTTCCACTATCCTCTCGTAGCTCTTCGGAGCATAAATCTAGTATCAATTCGGTTAGGACTTGAGATAGAAATCTAATGATCGCAATTCCACCGTCTTAATACACTTTATCACTGCCCGCTGCATTAGTCGGGCAGGGAGGAAGGGCCACTTTTATGTCACGACACGACAAAGTACCTACTATTTTTGCAAAAAAACTTGAGTAGGAAAGACTTGGGGATTAAAAAGTTAGATAAATAGATACAGACATCACGCCTGTATTCTAAAGATGTCAAGCTAAACTCGATTAAAAAAAACACATACATACATACATATTCTCACGCCTGTATTCCCAAGAGGGGTAGGCAGAGCACAGGAATTCCAAAAATCCAGTGCCACGTTTAGCAATTTCAGGGTAACTAGATGGTTAAACGTGATATTGCAGTGACAGGTTGCTAGCCCATCGCCCACAATACACTAACCCTTTCCCAGAGTCGACTCCTACGACACCCACGGGAAGAAAGGGGGAGGTGCTATTCTAACCCGGCACCACACGGGTAAAAAAAAATAGTTTCTATCCGTTTATTATTCAACCTGAACCTAAAGGTGTGAAATTGGCAAATTTTATTGGCTATATCACTTCAAAGCGTCTTTAAGCGTGAAGTGTGGCGAGCTTAATCTGTGATCTGCACACGAACTGGTCCCAAACAGCCATGTCAAGCTCATATCGATATAAAGACACGTCGTTTACGTCACCTGTGTTTACCACACGACTAACGACACGATCGCGTCTCGCACCGTATAAAACCCCAGTCCATAAACGTTCATTGTAAGAGCCTCTCGCGAGCTGCTACTGATTCCCGTAACGGCTCTGCTAGGGATGTGCTAGCCATTTACAAATGGCCGAGTTTTCTAGGATATTGTTCTGTTTGGTGTCGGGCTTAGTATTCTAAGTCTCCACTTCTCCAATTCTTCCGTGGATATCGTAAGAGGCGACTAAGGAAATAGGTTAAGGTATGTTTTAGGTGGCAGGATAGCCAGCTGTCACTGTCATACCTACCAACTTAAAATCTAAAAAATACCTATGCTAGACTTTGTTACGAAACGTGAAAGAATGGTGGTTTTGTTTGTGTGGCATTTCGTGTGCTCTGCATTTTGGCCTAGTTTGGTTGAATACATACATACATACAGTCACGCCTCTTTCCCACAGGGGTAGGCAGAGACGACTTTGTTCCACTTGCTACGATCCTGGCATACTTCTTTTGCTTCATCCACATTCATTAGTCTCTTCATACATGCTCGTCGATTTCAGGTACTCTTGACCTGACCTGTTTCTAAAACGTCCGCGATTTGGTCACGGAACGTCCGTCTAGGTCTTCCCTTCCCAACATACTCACTCACACTTCCCGTATAAATCTGTTTAGTCAATCTTCTTTCATCGAATTGAATACATCCTTAGCATATTAATGCGGTTTTCGCTATGACTAGGTTAAGTAATTCTCAGGGAAGAATTACTTTTGTGGATGACAAAGGAATGTTGATGAAAGGGCAATGTTGAAAAAATAGGAAAATTACGAATTCGGGATTGATTGACGAAATGGAATTCCAGAAGAACTAAAAGTCGACAAAATGGGAATATGGACGAAGTAAATGGCCGAAAGTTTCTGGCGATGTCCACATCACTACGACACACATTTTATTGGATAGCGGTTTAAAACAGCCGTAATAGTAAAGAATTGGACGGCATTCTCCAGATTTTGAATGTGTTAACGGCGAGGTGGATTTTTACGGCGAAAGTAAGGGGAACAATTATGCATATTTGGCGGCTTTTCCGTGAAAATTGGATTTTACGGCGCGCAGGGAATGCTAGAGAATTATTAGATTCCCTCGTCGGCTTTAAAGGCGACTAAAAAGTTTCGATTTACTATATTCTAGTTGGTACTTATCGTAAAACGTTAAAAGGGACACTGTTAGATCTACACTAATATTATAAAGAGGAAAACTTTGTTTGTTTGTATGTTTGTTTGTTTGGTTGCAATGAATAGGCTCAGAAACTACTGGACCGTTTTCAAAAATTCTTGCACCATTCGAAAGCCACATTATCCACGAGTAACATAGGCTAAATTTTATTTTGAAAAAAAAAGAGGGTTCCGTAAAATATTCGGGTTTAGATATCTACATCTACACTAATATTATGAAGAGGAAAACTTTGTTTGTTATGAATAGGCTCAGAAACCTACGACCCCAAAATCCGAAATTTACGCGAGCGAAGTCGCGGGCGGAAAGCTAGTAAATAATATTTTTAAAAATACGCAAATTTAATTTTATTGTGATTCAGAAGCCTCTAAGAACAACATTATCACTTTATTAGTAAGTATTGCCTTTATAAGTAAGTAATACTTCAATGTGCAAAAAAGTCACGAAAAGCAAAAAAAGTACAAACAGGGTGTTAAAAGGTGAGCGTAGATAGGAAAGAGACAAATTGGAGATCGACAAAAGACAGGTTACATTAAAATTGCCGAAATTTAATTGACAGGTTAAATTAATTTCCGTGTGGTGCCGGGTTAGAATAGCACCTCCCCTTTTCTTCCCGTGGGTGTCGAAAGAGTCGACTCTGGGAAAGGGTTAGTGTATTGAGGGCGATGGGCTAGCAACCTGTCACTGCAATATCACGTTTAACCATCTGGTTGTCCTGAAATTGCTAAAAGTGGCACTGGATTTATGAATTCACGTGCTCTGCCTACCCCTCTTGGGAATACTGGCGTGAGAATATGTATGTATTGAGTACATTAAAATTATGGTGAAACATACAAGTAATTTTATTCGCACTCAATCAAATTGTAATCATCATCATAATCATCATATCATTTGGCAATTTACACTAACGTATTGATGATTGTAAATTGGCAGTTTAAGTACGTATTTTTGAACATTTAAACTTTTCTTTACAAAGAAAGCGTCTCTATCGTTGAATAGCAAAAAATACAAATAGAGAGCATTGTGATTAATGAATACGTCTTTTTATAAACAAAAACAAAGGCAAATAACAATTCGCTTCGCGCCCGCTGGAGCGTCGCTTAGTTTAAATAAAATATTTTTCAGTTCCACTCAATAACTTTTGTTCGGTATAATGACGGATATCCGTTGCTTTAATGGACGCGGAGTTTGCATAATTTTATTGCTATAATTTATTTGGGATAAAGTATAGGAAGAGCGGAAAAAATAGCGGGGATAATCGGCAAATTATCACGAGGTTCGAGCCGAAAGTTGCGCGTTTTGTTTATACAGATGAACCCTAAAACGGGTTCAGTGGATGGATTAGGAAAGAAAACTTCGATAAGCCTATTTAATTAGACTTAAATTAGATTAAATGGAATAAATGAATTAATTTAGTAAAAAAACAATGATTATCTGTCACCGTAGCGAAAGGTCAATTTAACCGAGTGTGAATAAATTTAGTCCTATGTAGATACATACTCGTAGACATTAGAAAAATACCTACTCCTTGCGAAACTAGCAAGGGTGAAAGGAAAAGTCGCTGACCTACCTATTTCATACGAAAAATTGATTTACCTTTGAGGAAAGAAGGACTTATTTAGATGCATATAGCTTGAAATATGTATTCCGTCTCGTTAACCGACTTCAAAAAGGAGGAGGTTCTCAATTCGACCTAATTTTTTTTTCTTTGATTTGGTTCGTCTAAATACATATACCGTTGGTTACGAAGTTACGATATTCACCGAAGAATTAAGAAGAAAAAAAAACCGACACCACACTCTGGAATTAGTACAATTCAGTCTTTAAAACATTTCTCTAAACATAAAGCAGTACAAAGCTGAAAATAAAGGGTAATAATTACCTAACATAAGGGGATAATCGTAGTACTTTTTTTAACTTACCTCCCGCTCAGTTCCATAGCATAAACAGACAAACAATCGACTAGTATAGCCAACTCGTCGAGTTCGCGTCCAATGAAATGAGATTAACTCAAATTTAATATTCCGTTGCCTTTTGCATTCAAAACGGATTACTAAAGTTAAATTAATCATGATATTTGGTACGTTAACGACTGTTACTCTTGATAAATATTTATTGAAAATACTACGAATAATCGAAGCGGTGAAAACAGGTGATAACGCGAAATACTCTGGTAATGTTCGTGAATCAAATTTAATACTTAGTTGGATGATTTAATTATAAGTAATAACATGTTGGTGTTTATCAAAATTATACTTAGTTTTGAATATGAGACTCACTCGTCCTGAAAAATACAAATAACTGACATCTTAAATCGATTTAGCTCAACATACCTGCATACAATCACACCCATATGGGGTAGACAGAGCACATAAAACTTTACATAGACAAAGACATTCCTATTTCACGCTTGGCAGCCACTTGTGGCATAATTTTAGGTTTAAAGGCAAATGGAAGTAGGTATATCTAATAGTGATAGGTTGCAAGCCACCTAAAGCATACTTAACCTACTTCCTCGGTAGCCTTTTACTTCATCGAGGGAAGAAACGTAGAGGTATTATTCTATCCCAACACTACACATGACAACATGTTCAACTAACTCAACTGAACATGTTTTCGTCTAATCCTTAAAGTTTCATTTAGGAGTTGCTGCGGCTGCTGTCAAAAATGGACTCACGCGATGCATGTCACGCGAATAAAGTGGTGGCGCACACTGCGCTCTTTGCTCCCAAACCATGTCGAGCAAAACTAGATTAAAGACGTGAGTTTTCTATTATTTTTTTCAAAAAACTAAGTCTTACGGTAGTGGTACAGGAGCGTAAAACACGTGTCAGTTTTCTAAAAATAAAACGTCAATTTTCTTCAACCTTGTTTACCTTGAGCGTCTAAAAGTAGATTTCGTTTTAAACTTTCCGATACGTTATCCCCTGGGACTAGAAACTTGAAATAAACAAGTATATAAAAAGCAAGATGGCCACCCTTGTTGAGGCAGGCGAGTGTTACGTGGCATACGAGGCTGTTGTTATACAAAGATCTAGTGCCTAGTTGATTCTACATCACGCTAACGAAGTTTTGAAGATCGGTGGCATAAATACAACTTCCAACTTTCTCTCTGCGGACTTCGGTCCCCAGGCGTAATATCTGCCTGGAGAGAGATCTGTCTATTGGAGTCTTTCCTACTATTTAATTTGATTGACTGATTACTCGGGACCACGATCGCAGTATCGCGACCAAAACGTCAAAGCAGTTAAAACCGCATCGAAAATTAAAATAGCGTGGACTAGTCCCACTTGGTGATCTGCCGTGTTGTGCCGGGTTTTGGATAATAACTCTCTATTCCTTCCGTGGGCATCGAAAAATCCGACTAAGAAAATAGGTGAAAGAATATTTCAGGCGATAGGCTAGCAACCTGTCTCTATAATACCTCTGAATTTAAAACCTAAAAAATATCCTGGAAGTGGATAGAAACGCGAAAGACTATCGTAAAATAGTCATGGATTTGTCTATGTCGCGTTACGTGTGCTCTACATACCCCAATTAGGGAAAAGAGGGATGATTTATGTATGAGTTATAAAAAAATGTTGCATTATATGTGCCATAAATATACACAGACCGGTTCTTGCGGTCAAAAACATTTTACAACGTCACCCAATCATCAACAACACGCTGATCTAACAGAATTATTACACCCAGTTGTCCAGAAATTCGCAAACACGCCACGACCAGGTTAACGCTAACAGTGTTACCAGTTATGTTTCCAGTTTAAATGCAAATGCCGACGGCCGAAGTTAAATGAAAAATGTAATGCGTAAGTTGGCCGGCGTGGGGCCAATCTGAATTTCGAACACCCCAGTTTGGGGTGAGAATTGGGGAATTAGCGACGAGTTTTGTTTTGGCTCGCTTGTTTTTGCAACATTGGATGTGGTAGGTATACAGGGATGGAGCCCCTGCGTGGGTATGGATGTCGTATGAGGTGACTAGGAAAATTGGTTTGGAAATGGGGTAATGTTGGGAAACTGGGTAAGCAGACCACATGAACGCTACATACACAAATCTATGAATATTTTGTAGCCACTTTTTTTTGATGTTTTAAATTATTACGTTCAACTAGAGATACATTGCTAGCTTGCCAACTAAAATAATACGACTGTAGCCTAAATTCTTTGCTTAGTTGCCTCTTGCGATATACACGGAGGAAATAGAAAGATACTATTCTAAACCTAAAATCGAATAGCAAGCATAACAAAAGTCCCTAAAAGTCTAATTCATCTCTGAAACTACCACAGTTTAACAGGTTCAAAAAAAGCCGAAATTCTAAATCAGCAAAGCGACGCGCGTAACCTCACGTAGCAACATCATTACCCTATCATCCGCCGGTAACCATCATTACGCTGGCGGTAATTCTCATTGCCGTGCCGGTGTCATTACCGCGGACATGATGGAGCTGGTAATGAGCCCGATTCCGACGGAATGGTGGAACGGCCGCATCGAGCGGTGCAGGTTTTGATACGCTGAGTTTAGACAATTGGGGGGATAGATTGACGATTTTGTTAGTGTCTTTGGCAATTGTGAGGGATATGAAACGTTTTGGATATCAAAGTTATGTGTCATCTATTCTGTGTTGTCGGGTCTAGAATAACACATTTCATTCTTTGTGGATGTCGTAAGAGGCGACTAATGAAATAAGTAGGCTAGAAACCTGTCACATACTTGACAACTCAAAACCTACAAAAATTTGCTCGAAATGGCAACGAAACGTGAAATGGTCATGGTTTTGTTTATGTAATATGAAACGAACCCTTCAATCCGTCAAATCACATTTGCACACGACGCGCCAAACTCCCCGTATAAATGATGCTTTCTACGACTTCCGTCGTTCACGGACAATATTGCACAATACAAAACCTCATTTCACGGCAAGCTCCAGTTAACTCCAGCAAATAAAAGGAAGTCTTCCAATAGAATAGTACCTACTGAAATAAAATCCAGCCTCCTCAGCCATTTTTCAATTACCTCAAGGAAATAGAATGATTCTGTGTGGACAATTTACCCTGCAATTGAAAGTGCTAGGAGATTTATTTAATGTCCAACATAAATAAAATACTACTAGTAAATTTGAAATCCATTTTATCCACAGTTAAAATAGGGAATTTTTGTATGCATGTGACAAAGTCAATGAATGTCTGTGGTATTCCCAAATGGGGTATAAAATCACACGGAACTATGCATAGATAAGACCATGACTATATCACGCTGAGTAGCCACATTTAGCACATTTTTTTTAGATTTTAAGTTAGATCAAAGAGGTATAACAGTGACAGGTCGCTGGCATGTCGCTTTAACAATGTCTCAACTAAAAAAGTCGTAGTGGCCCAGCGGTTTGAACTGAAGTGGCTTCTCATGAAGAGCGTCGTCGGTTCCAATACCAGGCTCGCACCTCTGAATGTTTTGGAATTTTATGTTTACTTGGATCTACTCGGTGAAGGAACACGTCGTGAGAATGAGAAACCTGCACACAGCGATGAAGTCACTCAATGTTAACTTTCCGTACTGGACCGACGCGGGAACTGAAGCCCAAACCTTCACATGCTGACAGGCGGCCTGTGCCCAGCAGTGGGACGTTATTTGCGCCTTTTTTCACTTCTTTAGTCGCCTTTTACGACGTTCTCCAAATAAATGCAGACGTGTTATTCTAAACCCGACACCAAATAGATTTATCATAGCTATCAATTGTAATTGAAGCCAAGATATACAGTTTCGGTAGCCCTGGCCTGTACGTTGATTTATATTGCATTCCAATACAAGTTTGAGTAATATAAATTGGCTACATGCGTGCATATTGCAACGGGATGGCAGGCGACGTATCAAGGTATTTCATAAAGGACATCAACTGCCTTTGGTACAGTCTGCAAAGGAGTTATGTAATAATAGTGCCATTTACATGAGTTTGCTGTGGCCCTACTCGCTAGTGACGACATATCTACATACATAATTATGCTAAATATTATGCTCAAATGCGATATGCAAACGCCAAAAAACTATATTTAAAATTTGGGAATTTGGCACCGAAACGTGGTCTTTCACTCTGTCGGCCTCATCTCAAACCTCAAAGACGCTTAACGAGCAATGGAGAGGTCAGTGTCTCTACGTGATCAAATCAAAAATGCGGAGACGAACCGATGAAAGTCACCCATGTTGCCCACCGGATTAGCAAGTTGAAGTAGAAATGGGCAGGCCACATTGCA
This sequence comes from Adoxophyes honmai, assembly GCA_005406045.1. NCBI lineage: Eukaryota > Metazoa > Arthropoda > Insecta > Lepidoptera > Tortricidae > Adoxophyes > Adoxophyes honmai. The sequence continues at coordinate 46,207 of BHDV01035208.1, forward strand.
CGAAGAGTCGACGAAGAGAGGTCGAAAAGTGCTTGAGTGGAGACCACGGACCAGCAAGCGCAGCGTGCAAAGTCCAGCTACAAGATGAATGCAAGAAGACGATGGATTCAGGTAACTAATATAATAAATAGGTTCTAATATATCCTTATGAAAGTTTAAAAGGGAGGCTTAATTATGTTCAGCAGTAGATGTCTTATGACTGAAAAGATAAATGTGATTATAACGAGTATGTAAGATCTTCTTAAACAACCAAAAATAAACAAAAGCTGGAAACGCAACACTCCTTTTTATCACAAGCATGTCATTATAATTATTAAAAGACCTTTGCGAAATATAACACCGTTTCTTAATAACACCACACACCGCAATTTCAAAGTAACACTGTACCTTTAATCCAAGTGAAACAACTCGGAACTTAGCCGCATTTGAATAGGGTTCATAATTAAATGAGATAGCTCGTATTTATCTTAACCGAGCGATGTAAATTTAAAGGTTTTATAAGGAGTTGTGAGGGAATTAGGGGGAGGGGGTAAACAGAAAGTTGGGGCGTGACGCGGGATAGACATGTCGCGGCAGTCGCCGGCGAGATAAGGGGAAGCGGGACCACAGTTAATGTTGAACAGTAGGGCAATTGTCTGAAGCTATGTCTACGTTAGGCAAGCCGAGCTTGAGCGAAGCTAAATTATATTTTCACCCCTGCTCTTTCTCTTACCACTATATTTCTTATTTTGTCTTTTAATGATACAGTCGAGTTCATTAATATATTATGAGCAAAACAGAGGGTTCAAAAATATTTGTACACCTTTATGACATTGACAATAAGGTGCAAAAGTTTACATATTTGGCATTTGTCTGCTCATATATTTATGAACTCGACTGTACAACTTCCATACTTTCAACGCTCTAATTTCTACTACATTTATTTTACTTTTATGCTTCGTTTGCCTTACTCAATACACTACAGTGGTGCCATTTTTGACAACTTTTCAATGCTCACAAAGGCGCGCAGCTCGGGTACTAAACGAGTAATACCATGCCTGTAGCTAGTAAAATTTTGTGCAAGTAGCTTGCACGCGCAAGCCTTACAGCCGAACGTCATGCATATAGCTGACACATTTTTGTAAAGGTAGATTTTTCACGTTTGTGTCAGTTTTCACACAAAAATGAAGCATGTGTATTTCTGTAGGTTTAGCACAGCAACACATACGACTTGTTTCGCGCGCGGGATTAACTGCCTGTCACTTTCTGACGTTCCTAGTTAGAGAGTGACAGGTATATATATCATTTTATTCATTATGAGTTCCTCTATGACGATTTTATCCAATGACCGTAAATATTTGACATTACTAGCTTAGGTTATATCCTGTCCTATGACATAAAATACAAAGTTATACGAAATAAAAACTTGTTCACGCACCCTACTGTTCCTAATCGACTGTGCGAACGGCATCTCTTTACAAACGAGGCCAGAATACTAAGTTTTACAATTTAGAACTCAATAGAGGCTCGAGACGTAATTATACGGTATGTGGGTAGTCGTGTATCAAAGGCTAAATACCTGCTTAATTGTATAACTCATAGTGCTCCGAATTTGGCCGCAGCCTGGATATTTGGTGAGAATTAAAGGACTTCGTTTCATGTTCACACTTTTACATTTACCCGACTTTAAGTTAACGGGTTCCGTAGAAAAATGACGGAAGCCTTATAGATTCGTCGTGTCTGTTTGTCTGTCCGTATGTCGCAGTCACTTCTTTTTAGAAACCACCTAGTAGACCCGGCGAACTTTGATCTGCTTAAGAGGTTTTTTGTCTCAGTCTAAAGTCATGCTACGTTTTACGTCACATCCTCTGGGAACGGGATAAAAAGTATCCTATATTCGTCTCCTGGTTTTAAGCTAAATACCTCTACATTTTCAACCAAATTGGTTCAGCCGTTCTTGACTTATAAGGGGCAGCGCAGACGACAGACTTTTGTGCGATCGAGTCTGCGGCGCAATAAAAACTCTGAATGGCGCGCAGAGAGTT
>BHDV01035242.1:0-16822 GCA_005406045.1 Adoxophyes honmai
ATTTTCAAAAATGGCGGTGCTAACTTCTTTTTCGATTTTCTCAATAACCATCTGTCTCACTGGAAAAAACTTTACGGCACAACCTAGCACAAGTCTAGCACAACCTAGCACAACATTTGGTTTTGGATTTTCAACTGGCTAAGGCTGGCTGTTCACGTGTTTTTGTTCAAATTTTGTTTTGCGATTTTCTAAAAAACTAAAAGTCTTATCGGAATTATAATTGCAGCACATGCCAGCACAACTCGAGCACAAACTAGCACAAACTTTTTTTTTTCAGTTAGAGAAAAAAAATGTCGCTTGGGTTTTTTTTTTATTTGTGATTTTCTCTGGAACGAACAAAGATATCGAAAAACGGATTACGGCACAAGCCAGCACAAGTCTAGCACAACCTAGCACAACCTTCAAAACATCGATTTTCAAAAATGGCGGTGCCAGCTTTTTTTTTTCATTTTCGATTTTCTCAGAAACTATAGGTGCTATCAAAAAACGGATTACGGCACAAGCCAGCACAAGTCTAGCACAACCTAGCACAACCTTCAAAACATCGATTTTCAAAAATGGCGGTGCCAGCTTCATTTTTTATTTTTCGATTTTCTCGGAAACTATTGATGCTATCAAAAAACCGTTTACGGCACAAGCCAGCACAAGTCTAGCACAACCTAGCACAACCTTTATTTTTTCATTTGGACAAAATGGCGGTGCCAGCCTGAAACATTTTTTTTTCGAAATTTCCGCTTTGTTTACAGGAATTTTCAAAAATGAAAAACGGCACAAGCCAGCACAACTCTAGCACAACCTAGCACAACCTTTAAAATATCGATTTTCAAAAATGGCGGTGCCAACTTCACGCACATTAGGTATATAGCTCTTGTTTACATTTCTCTCTCTTTCTTCTTCGCTGTGACACTCTTGGCAGAGTGGTCTTAGTCGTCAAAGGCAAACAAATAGACAAAATTACTGTCTCATTCATAATATTAAGTATCTTGGCATATTATCAGTAAGGTTTATTTTATGATCTGGCATCCTAGGATACGGCTTACCTATAATGCTTTCCATAATCGAAGCAACGGAGCACGGAGCGAGCATCGATGAGCGCTTCAGGGAGATTATAAGCATGATTGTAACGGCCTAAGTTTTACCCGTGAGGCCTAAAGTTTACCTCTCAGTTTCTTCCGTGGATCTTGTAAGAGGCAAATGAGGATTGTTTCGGCATAATTCCGATAGGTTAGCAACCTGTTTTTATTGTATCTCTGTCAACTTAAAACCATAAAATCATGTTAAAAATGTAGAACATGAAATGGTTTTCGACTATGAAACATTCCGTATACACAGCCTACCTCATTTGGGAATACAGACGTGATGTAAGTGTGTATGTATGAGTTTGCCCTTGTGATTGAGGAATTGATTGGGAGAGCAGATATGACCAAAAGGTGTGATGGTTATGTGGACTACTGCTACTTAAATGACATACAGTCAAAGACTTCATGAGCCACCATGGAATCAATTCACAGTGAACGCCATAGTGATATCCCATTAATTATCAAGGGATGGGAGTGTAATGATTTTTTCTTTGGAAAGGTTCTATGGTGGCTCATTAATTAAAGTCCGTGACCGTACTTTTATTACAAATGGAGCTATTGTTATATTCATAATCCAAAAGTATCAGTTCAGCAATTTACCTAACCTTGCCTTAGAGTTTATTGACATTAAGAAAATATTCAGGACCGTTGCTTAACATAACATAAGAAACCCCCGATGTTTCGATAGCGTAGAGGTCATTACCACTAAAATATTAACAGAAAAATTTTGTTCAGTTTTACAGAATAAATTTATATGACGTTAGAAATTGATAGAGAAAAACAAATGAAACAACATAACATAAGTTTCGTCTGTATTCTCAAATGGGGCGGGCGTAGCATACGAAGCATACACCTAGCATATTTCTAAGTTTAAAGTTACTAGGTACAATAGTGCCAGGATGCTAGTCTGTCGCCCAACGCATACCTAAACCTATTTATCCTTAGTCGCCTCTTACGACATCGACGGAAGAAATGGAGAGGTGTTACTCTAAGCCCGATACCACACGGTAAACAGGACAATCTAATTTAGACTCAACAAGTGATTACGATTACGCGTGTAATGAAAATAGTCAATTTCATGTACCACGTGTAATCGTCTGATATTAGTAATATCCCTAATCGTAAATCTCTGACGTAATTGGAAATATGGCGTTTTTTTAATAATTTGTCTCGCTCGTACCACCCATTATCAAAATTAATTCATAACAAAATTTTCCGGCGATAAAATCTGAATCTGACGATCAATCGATAAAAAATAAATACCTACCCAGTTATAAGACTTGTGTTTATTCTTCTTCAAAGTAGTTAAAAGGTACGTAATATACCATCGCCAACCGGGATTGTTGAGCCACTTACCTATGTCTGTAACTTAGTCGTCTAATACTAATCCAATAGCTAACATCTAGTTAGTCACATCGGTCATAGACACGTCTAAATTGCGAACAGTGGCAAGTGGCTCAACAATCCCGGTTCGCGACTTTACGTAACTCTTTATTGTACAAAACTTATTTAAATAACAAGCACAGAATAATTCAAAAGTACAAAGGCGTAGGTACATTGTTATCCCTTACGAAGTATGAGATATGAGAAAAAGTTGGCATTTGTTGCATTTTTGGTACAATTCAAGATAGAACAAAAAATACAGAATGAAAATAAAATAAAGGAATTCAATTACACACAAACCTGCACTCGTAACTAGCCAATATTATTTTTCTTTTGATAGAGAAAAATATCAAAGAATAAGGAGAAAAATCCACGACTACCTCGGTTAGTTAAACCGCGTAATCAAATGTGCCAAAATAGTTTTATTGTGGTGGAACTCAATCAGACTGAATTCAGTGTTAGGCGCGTTTTGTTTTCGTACTGAAAATCGGTTTCTGAAATAATACATTCTCAGGCTTTATCCATCTTGTCAATCATGAAAAGTTTGGTCATGTAACAATATCAATGCCACTCTAAAAAAAAATGTAGGTAGAGGCGTCTGTTTTTATTATACCATTGGCTTGGAAAGACCATGATTGACCAAGAAGGATGCATTGCAACCTACTTGGCATATCAAACCGACGCAAATAGAAGCAAGCAATTTGACAGCAACGATTAATTTCAGTTATATGAATTCGTTATTTTTCTTAGTTTAATTATTCATAGTATTAACTATTAATGGTCTGGGTTTTGACTATGTAAAGTTTAGTGTGGTCGGCCTACCCCATTTTAGATCACAGGAGCGATGTTTATGTATGTACAGTCACGAACCGGGATTGTTGAGCCACTTGCCACTGTTCGCAATTTAGACGTGTAATCAATGACCGATGTGACCGACTAGATGTCAGGTATTGGATTAGTATTACACGACCAAGTTACAAACATAGGTAAGTGGCTCAACAATCCCTGTTCGCGACGGTACCTTAGAATGATGTTTTACTACTTATCTTCTACTTTGACACCTTAGTATAGTTGTTAGACGGATGTACATAATCATACAACATTATCCTGCCGTCCGCAATAGATCCGTTTAGTATGTTGCGGATCAATAAACTGATAATATAATCGACATTTGAATATTATTTTATCTTAAGTCTGTTTACGGATACACTGCAAAATTATTTATAACTTCTTACCATCTTATAAAATACGGATAACTCACGTTATAAATCGAGTTTAGCTCGACATGTTTCGGACTAATTCGTAGCCCTTCATCTAGGAGCCGCGGCAGCTGCTGCTGCCAAACGCGAACTGCGCGCCTCGGCTCTCTTCGCGCGACTGCTCGTGCTCGACGAAGCTAACACTGGCTCACGACTACCCTCGTTATTATCGTCATTTATATTATTGTCAAAAATAGGGTAGCACACAACACTAACTACATCACTTTGTAAAGGCACCTCCACACTCGCTGTTGTAAATGACGATAATAACGAGGGTAGTCGTGAGCCAGTGTTAGCTTCGTCGAGCACGAGCAGTCGCGCGAAGAGAGCCGAGGCGCGCAGTTCGCGTTTGGCAGCAGCAGCTGCCGCGGCTCCTAGATGAAGGGCTACGAATTAGTCCGAAACATGTCGAGCTAAACTCGATTTATAACGTGAGTTATCCGTATTTTATAAGATGAGTGAGTCTCACGGTAGTTTAATGTTAAATGTAACTTCTTACCAGTTCATAAATTTCATAATACTAGATTTATTATTTCGAGTAGGTGTATACCATCTACTTTTAGTTTTGATAAGTGTATCTGTAACATAGAATTAGTAACCTTAAACGCAAACCTTAGTCCCCGCTTACAATTAGAATTTTATATCCAGTTGCAAAAAATCAAATCACTGATTCTCAATCATTGTTATACTAAATGGAACAAAAAGTTTCATTTTCGTAACCAGAAACTCTCATTTATTTTCTTGTGTTGATTGTGCTTCTAGGTATCAAAAATTTTAAAACATTACAAAATTATGCTTTTGAGGTTAAAGAAGTTAAAGGACTTGAGAAAGTTGAAGGACTCATAACATAGCATAACATAAACATTCTTATTCCCCCGTAGGGACAACAATGCGCCATTAATTGGATTGCCATTAAACGCATTTTTTAAATTAGCACAATTAAAAAAAAAATAGTAATTTATTTCTCAAATTTTGTGAACTTCATTTTACGTCACACGCCTGTATTCCCAAGAGGGGTAGGCAGAGCACATGAATTCAAAAATCCAGTGCCACATTTAGTAATTTCATAATTTCAGGGTAGCCAGATGGTTGAACGTGACATTGCAGTGATAGGTTGCTAGCCCATCACCCACAATAATACACTAAGCCTTTCCCAGAGTCGACTCTTACGACATCCACGGGAAGAAAGGGGGAGGTGCTATACTAACTCGGCACCACACGGGATATGTTATTGCTGTAAAATATTGATTTAATGATGAAACTTTACAACGCCTATATCGGATCCGATTGGAAATAAGAAAGATAGCGATCTCTTGTAGCAAAGACTCCTGCTGTTAAGCAGCTGTGCACAGCTTGATAATTTGATTTGAATCCGTGTAAATAGATTCAGTAAACGATACAAAATAACCGTAAAGTTCTTTATGTTCTGGTCAGGTACGGATTTTTCGGTATCTTTAACTCAAATAGCTGCAGAATAGTAAATTTGTGTATCGAGTTAGTTATAGAATGTGAAAGATTTTGGTTACAACTGACAAGAACGGTTTACTAAATTTAAGTACAGCTAATATTTAGTATAATGTTATTATCAGAGACTATTATAGAAAAAGCTCAGATACTGAAAAATTGTCCATGAACAAAATCCTAATAATAATTACCAATTTCACATACTTTGACCCAGCTGATGCTAAACTTGGCAGTCGGTCAATCGCTTTCAGACAAGCAAAGGATAAACTATCAAATAATCGTTTACACGGAATAGAAATCGACAGATTAGATAATTGTAATGTATTTGATACAAGAAAAATAAAACAACTTCAAACAATATCTAATGGATAAGATATAGCTATCTAAAATCAGTGTACGTAAATGGAGGTATAAATTATGAAGACGTAGGAGGTAGGAGCAGTCGCTAACCGATAAGACCCAAAGATGCGTACGGCGTTTGTTATCCTTGCTGTTGCAGGTACTAAGTGTTAAATCATACTAATGTATATAATTAAGAAAAAAAAATGGTTAAGGCAGGTGACTTGGAGCCTATGAACTACATATTATAAAATGCCATCTAGCAAAGTTGTCATCATATTTTATTTCTGCATTCAATTAATTCTTCAAGCCAGTTTTATTCGTCAGTGTTTTTATTACCAATCTGAATGAAATTTTAATTTTGCTAGTGATTTACACAAAATTTGATTCATAATATATTTATCCTTTAAAGCTTATCCTGATTTCAACCAATGCTTTCTTCTACAGCGTATGCTGCCGCGGTACCTCTGCTTCAAGAGAACTCAAAATTCAAGTACCCTCGGTACATTCAGTTCCCTGACGGAGAAGGTGTCGCTCACACGGTGGATCTAGAAGCAGACCCCGACCAGAACGTTCTAGAAGAAGTACAAAGGAATCCCGATAGGAATCTGTACCTGCTCTTTACTAGGTAATTCGTCCAAAATGTTTGCTTATAAACGGAACACTACGAATAAAAAAAAATTGAATATGCTCTTTGATTGATGCAGTACGTGTTAAAATAAGTGATCGATGTGACTAAATGGAGAAACAAAAAATAATGGTATACTCAATATTGCTATCAACTTTTATGTCGTTGGTGTTAATTTAAAGGAAAAACAGAAATATGAAATGGTAAACAATTTTGTTCTTAAATTCTAACAAACACGATAAAAACCAACAAGAGATTTTGGTTTCAACATTGAAATATTTTTTTTTCTCAATAACTGTTAATGAAACAGCAGAAAAAAATTATAGGCTTAAAATCGTGGTTATCAACGTTAAAAAGAGTGAAAAATGACTACAATCATCACCATTGCGTGTTAACTAAACTTACAAATATAAATACTTAGGTATTATTTTCTGAACACCACAAATGACTAAAATATTTCTTATTTGGGTAGTCGGGCTTTTGACTGCATACGAGTATTACCAGCTTCATTCCATTCTCCATCTAAACTATCTTGTTTTTTTACAGACGTAACCCAACCAGCTCGCAGACTTTGGAGATCGACAATGCTGACTCTATCCGCAACTCCAACTTCAACCCCAGCCACCCAACCGTGGTCGTCGTCCACGGCTGGCTCAGCAACCAGAACACCAACATCAACCCTACCATCAGAGACGGTAAGCATTTCTTGGATTTACCTTTTCATATTTCTTGATGATAAGTGCGCCTTCAGTGAACACTTTAGTAAGGACTTTATGTCGTTTTTAAGGATTCGAATCAGCAATAAACCTACTAGTTAATCCAAGGAGTTATAATAAAAATGTGTGGATTATTCCTAATATATTACTATTATATTATTATTATTACTAAATAACTGAGTAAGCGCATTAAACCGAAAGAGATCCTGACTTTGAACACCAGACTTTGTGATCTCGTGTCAACTTTTGCGAGCATAACCAAAAACTAAGTAAAAAAATATTAATAATGTTATTCAAATTTAACATCGACAACCAGAGCATCCTCATTGTTTCTAGAGATGGTGACCATTTTTATTCAAATGATATAGTTAATTTTTCTAAGTCGATATTAGTCACTTCCATTTTAACACATTCACTGCCGACCACTCGGATCCGAGTGTGGCGGGGCTATGGTAGCGGCGCCCGCCACTCGGATCCGAGCGAGCGTCAGGTGCATTTTTTGGTGAGTTAGGTGCATCTAGCGGGATGTGTGCTGACCACTCGGATCCGAAAAAGGCGTTTTTTTATTAAAATAATAATACTAACAATATACATGTATCCATTATATTCAAACATTCATAAGTACTTAATCCAAATTCGCCTTAAAAATTGGTGGCACCCAGGTAAAGATTTTGATTATTTTGTTGGCAGTGAATGTGTTAAAAATATTCAAATTCCAATCAAAGATTAACAAAATAGTGCCGCCTTTTTTGCTGATGTTTTTGTTTTTGTCTTTCAGCGTACCTCAACAAAGGTGAAACCAATGTGATTGTCCTGGACTGGAGGCGTTTGGCTCTCTCCGATTACGTGACTGCTGTCCTCGGCGTCCCAGCCGTGGGCCGTGGTCTGGGCCAGTTCCTCCGCTTCGTAAACCAAGTCACTGGCGCGCCTTTCTCTTCCATGCATCTGGTTGGCTTCAGCTTGGGAGCTCATCTTGTCGGCAACGCTGGCAGGGAACTCGGCGGACAAGTTGCTCGCGTTACCGGTACGTTGAGGTTACTGATCAATAAAATTTATTACTGAATGAAATTTTGTTCTATTAAAATTCCTGGCAAATTGGATCATTTGATTTGAACTAATTACTTAAAATTCTTTATTGTAAACTGAAATTCGTATTTAAAAACTGGTCTGCCTAAAGCTTAATAATCCACCCAATATGAGAGGGCTTGGGCTACAGATCCACGCGAGCCCAGTGTGGATTGAGAATTCGCCGTGTGTAGGTTTCTACACGATGTTTTCCTTCACCGAATAGTTTATGGTAAATATCATATAAGATTTCGCACATAAATTCCAAAAAATGACAGGCGCTGAGTTCCTGGTGTTCGAACCCACGACCTTCTTCATGAGAGGCTGGGCTCCACGGGTTATTATAATTTTAAAATGTCTTGTATTAGATTTTCGAAATTAAAGAATTCAATTTTGACTGCACTTTGGCAACGGGATTACCCGATTCTCCGTTGTCTTATATTAAGCCTTTTCATTGTTTCATCCACAGGTCTGGACCCCGCTGGTCCTCTATGGAACTTGAACAGCAACTCTTTGAATGCCAACGACGGTCGCTACACCGAAGGCATCCACACTGATGGAGGCTACACCGTCGGAGGTCTCGGCATTGGAACAGCGATCTGCGACGCCGACTTCTTCCCCAACGGCGGCATCTCCCAGCCTGCTTGCATCACCAACATCTGCAACCATAACCGTGCTTGGGAACTCTTTGCTGCCACCGTCACTTACAACCATCTGGTTGGACAGCAGTGCTCTTCCAACTGGCAGTTGTTCTGGAACAGCTGCAGCGGCAGTTCCCTTCATATGGGCAATGACGATTTGAACAAAACTGGGTAAGTTGTTACAAGTTATTTATAAACAGCTAGTTTGAAATAGATGTTGTTGAGTTATAGTTTTAGATAAGTAAGTTACTGTGTGGTATTTCTAAGTCAACAATCTTGTATACATTTGGATCTTGTCTATACCCCCAGTTAGGCATTTAAAGTGATTTAAAAGTGTTTGAAATAATCCGTACTAATATATAAATGTGAAAGTGTGTTAATTTGTTTGTTTGTTTGTCCGTGTTTCACGGCTAAACAGAGCGATGAATTGACGTGATTTTTTAGGTAGAGATAGTTTAGGGCATGGAAAGTGACATATGCTACTTTTTGTCTCTTCAAAACCCCCCATTTCCCTAAAGTGAGGGGTGGAAGTTTGTGGAGAATTCCGCAATTTTCAATGTAGAAAGCTTTAAATTATCTCTTCTGTGCTACCCCGAATTTAAAGCGAGCGAAGCCGCGGGTAAAAGTCAGTATTCTATAAAGCAATCTCTAGACAAAGTAGTCATCAAGAATAGGTACCTTGAAAAAATGATTTGACACTCAATTTTATTGTTCTTTGTTACAGATTTGGCATGTACCGATTGGACACCGCACGAAGATATCCCTACTAGAATCCTGTTTACGACGATAGACAATCGAGATCTGCTATATTCAGTTGACTGATTAGTAAAATGCTAAAATGTTAATAAACTTGTTTTTTGTTACAACTTTCTTGTTTTTCATTTATTACTTATGTTTAGAATTATAACTAAGCAAGTAAATCGAATAAGACTGTCGCAAAATAGAGAGGTATTTAATTGGTTTGGTGGACAAAAATATAAACTTTAAAAACATTATGAAGTGATTGAAACGCTTCGCTCCTTTACCCTTCTAATGATGGTCACCTTTCATATTATACTGAAGTAGCAAAAGATATATTATAATGATTGAGTTTTTATCATGAATTTAAAGTGAATGTAGGTTGCTAACAATGACGTAAACGATTTGGATGAAGAATTTTACTTCCAATAAGTAACGTGAAGTTTACTCTGTCACTAGCGAGTAGGTACTAACACTGAAAACTCATCGTCGTATCCTACGAATAGGGGCGTAATTACCATTAATGCCTTTTTCCTCTTCTTTGATAATCGAATTCTGTATTTTTTTCCACATCTACTAGTCTTAAAAATATAACAAAGTCATTTCATTTCAAAAAGTTATTCAAGTTTTTCAGATGAGCCACAATTGCAATAGCTCTATTTCTTCCGTCGAATAATGCCACTATAGCCGTAAGAAGCTGTTTTCGCGGAGAAGTGAAGCGCGGGGAGTCTGCGGGAGGGGAAACCGCCGGACGCGTTCGCCATTACGCCCTTTTACACGCGGAGCGTTTGCGCATGTACTGGCCTAGGACGGTGTCGTTATAACCTTTACGCCCCTTTTCCATGGAGATAACGTGTTTACGACACCATTTTTTAAGGCATTAACTACTTTACGCCTTTATTCCTCGTGAAAAAAAAATAGTTTTTCTTAAACTATCGTGGTAAAAAGAATTAACTGACATATTTTACATAAATTACTTAAAAAATAAAAAATATATTTAACCATAAAAATTGTAGGGTGTCAAGTATTCTTACTTTTTAATTTTAGATTACTAGGTTTTACGCTGATTTTTTTAAACAGTTTAAAGCGTCTCCTGTAAAATCAACTTTTTGTAGTTACGCCCCTTTTCGTAGGATACGACGTCATGGAAATCGTACTATGTATTATGTAGTTTAGAGATTATTCTAGAAACAAACAAGCAGCTTTAACGGATTAAAATCACAATGGAAGCGGAACATTACGAGTCTCTCCGTGATTCCGGTCTCTGAAAAGGGCTCAACATTAGTATTTAAAGTTTATCAAATGAGAATTTACTTAAGATAAACCTCTTGGTTTCGTTATACATTGAGTTGAATTTATTAAGAAAAATATGACACATAATACCAGTGTTCCCAACTGGCTACCCCACGCGAAACGCAACATAGACAAAACCATAATTAAGTATGACTATTTCATGGTTCGCAGCCACTTATAGCATAATTTTAGGTTTGAAACAGATGGAAGAGGTAATAAGTATAACAGTGACAGTTTCCTAGCCTGTCGCCTAAAGCATACTGTAAAGAGGCGGTAACACGTGTGTGTTACTGGCCCTTTATGATGCTAGCGTAAAGCCAAGGTAGTTTTAAAATATTTAAAATTAGAAATTAGAATTCTTATAGTCTCTTTTCAAATGGCTTGGCCGGCATTATAGAGAGCTCCGCTTCAGTAGACAGATGTTTTTGTGACTCTCTCAATAAAATGAATTACTAAAAGATCTAGTTTTATTTTAATTAACTTGTTAGGTTTTGCAGAGTTGTAGAATCACGGGCGCTTCTGTACGATCTCCGTACCTTTAATCCCAGTACCATCTGTTTTACACCCTTCACAATACCTTAGTCGCTGCACGGAAGAAATGGAGAAGTGATCTTCTATTCCGACATCACACAGGAAAGATACTACATACGTGTTATATTTATGACTATTTCACATTCCGTAGCTACTGCTACTCACATAATATTATGATGTATATGTTACGCCTGTATTCCTAAATGGAGTGAGACCACACGAAGCTATACGAAGGTTTATGTCAAGTATAAATATGTATGTGTTATGTATGTTAGTTTTAACCGATTTTGTGGCAAATCGGCCTAAATAAAAATAGTTTTAAACGTCGCTTATTGTAAATGACATCCGTTTTGTTGCAAACATTTTTGCAATCTTGACCTCAATTATGCCTTTCGGATTGCGGGAAAGTAGTTTAACCAAACGTTCGGCCTTGAGAAAAAATGTTTATATTAATTGATGTCCTCATTTAGGCTTGTCATCATAAATATTAAGGAAATACAATACATACTTACCTGCATCATTACCTGTATTTCTGAATGGGGTATATAGAGCAGACGAAGCGTTATACAGGCCAAAACAAGACTATTTACGGTCAGGTTTGAAGTTAAGAAGTAGGTGTGTACATTCATACATAATATTATATCGCGCCTGTAGTCCCAAAATGGTGTAGGCAGAGCTCACAAAATGCTACATAAACAAAACCATGGCTATTTCACGTTTCGTGGCCGCTTTTCGCAATTTTTTTTGGGTTTTAAATTGACAGGAAAAATTGTGACCAAAATATACATACATACATTATGGATCAGACATTATCCTGGTCGGCTCATGTCTCGGAGGTCAGCCGAAAGCTTTTTGCTTCGATCCATTCCCTCAGACGCCTGCAAAACTTCCTCCCTGTTCACACCAAGATAGTTCTAGCACAATCTCTCCTTCTACCCCTTCTGGATTACGGTGATATTGCCTTTATCGACCTATCTGAGCAGCTACTCGATAAGCTTGAGCGACTCCAGAATGTTTGCATTCGCTACATATTTGGCTTGCGAAAATACGACCACGTGTCCGCTTTTCGCGCTCAGCTTAAATGGCTACCAATACGTAACCGTCGCAGCGTTCATGTCCTGTCGTTGCTTTTTAATGTTCTTTTTAAACCTCAATCCCCTTCCTACCTCGCCGAAAGATTTAGTTACTTGGCCTCCGGTTCTGGGAACCGACTACGGTCGAGTAGCAATCTTTCCCTCGCTTTCCCGATCTCCATATCCAAATCTTATTCCAATTCCTTTTCCTTTCTTGCTGTCAAATTGTGGAATCAGGTGCCAATTGACATTCGACAATCGCAGACTGTGGCAACTTTGAGAAGACGTTTGGAGGAGTATTGGCTTGACAAATCGTCATAAATTTTGGTTGTTATGTGTCCTATCTATTTATTGTATGTTATAATATTTTATTTATAATATGGGATGTTATGTATTGTATTAGTTTATAATAGTGATAGTTATTTGTTTGTATTGGGATGTATTGTTTATGTATGAGATATATTTATTTATAATTGTCTGTTTATATTACGTAGTTTTAGGTTTAACCTCCTTTTTTTTTTGTTCTCTTATTTTGTTTGTATGTCTGCTCGTTCCAATTTTCCTGTCAGTCGCCCGAAGGTTAACTGGTAGAGATCCCCTCGGGGATAAGTTCGCCTTTGTACGTAAGTTACACTGTTGTTCTGTAATATTATTCTATGTAATTGTTTTATGTGCAATAAAGAGTTATACAACAACAACAACAACAACATACATACATATTCTCACGCCTTTATTCCCAAGAGGGGTAGGCAGAGCACATGAATTCAAAAATCCTGTGCCACGTTTAGCAGTTTCAGGGTAACCAGATGGTAAACGTGTTATTGCAGTGACAGGTTGCTACCTGATGATATTCTAAGCTTGCCACCATACGGGATGTAGGTACAATACAATAAAAATAATTGTTATCTAATGTGCGTCTATATCAAAGTACCATAAAAATAATGTCAACTACACGACAACTTAGTTTAATGACAAAATTAAAATAATTACTTAAGTAACAAAAATAGAAAAAGGTTTTTATGTGGCAAAGGATTTTTCACAATACAATGATTAATTTGCAACACAATGGTTTTATTTATGTAAGTAGTAAATGTATTTGGGTTCGACCTGCGGCTGTGGCCACTCAATTTCGACCTCAAAATTTTTCGGAATTCCTGTGCTTAATCGAATTTGATATTTACCACGAGCTATTTGGTGAAGGAAAACATCGCGAAGAAATCTGTACACGGCGATGGAGATACTTAATTCAATGTTGCGCGTGAAGTTCCCAATTCGCACTGGGCACACGTCAGAACTTTAGCTCAAGCCCTCTCGCATTGAATTCAGTAGTAGGACGGAATTAATGATTATTATTTCGTTAATTCCATCCTTAACCTACCTACCTACCAATTTACCTACCTACTTTACCTACTACTTAACGTTCTGACTATTTATCGTTTTGTGTGCTCTCTACACCATTCATTTGGGAATACAGACATGATGTCCCTACTGTAATTGTAATGACCGCCTACATACCTACCATACCACATCCCAAAATTGTAATGCATTTAGGTTGGTACCTATGTACACTTACATACATATTCTCACGCCTGTAAGCCAAGAGCGGTAAGCAGAGCACATGAATTCAAAATTCCAGTGCCGCGTTTAGCAATTTCAGGGTAACCAGATGGTTAAACGTGACATTGCAGTGACAGGTTGCTAGCCCATCGCCCACAATACACTAACCCTTTCCCAGAATCGACTCTTACGACACCCACGGGAAGAAAGGGGGAGGTGCTATTCTAACCCGGCACCACACGTGTAGAAAGAGGGGAGGTGCTATTCTAACCCGGTTGATAATTAAGTGTACAAAATTAATGCACTCACTCCTAGTTACTGCCTATCCGTTCAGTGTTTTTTTACGGATACATACATACATCAAGCCTGTATTCCTAAATGGAGTCGGCGCACACTAAACGCCACGTAGACAAAACTATGAACTATTTCACGTTTAGTAACCACATTTAGTACATTTTTATAGACAGAAACTTAAATAGTGCCTCGAAAACGCCCCCTTGGAGTTTCACCGACCTTGCTTCTGAAAAACAAATCGTATCTGCGGATATGGTTGCAGACGATATACAGCTCTATCAAATTAATACCTCACACGGAATAGCAATTTAATAGATAAAAACTATTTTTAGTACCAAAAGGCGAATAATCCAGCAAAATCATGACTTTGGCAATCACTTGGGGGATTAGATATCTCAAATCAGTGTGATTATTGCAGGTATAAATTAAAAACTTGCAGGAGGTAATGATAGTTGGTATATCCAAGGCCTAGAAGATGCGCTCAGCTGTAGTGTTCTTGGTTGCTTTTGCAGGTTAGCATATAATAGTACTTTTAATACCTATTTTCACTATCATTTTACTTCGACTTAAAGCCATCGTTCTCAGTTTTTGAGAAGTCTTTTCTATTCAGTGTAAGCAAAGCCGGTCTTCGAGCAATTGTGGTATCCGTTTTAAGGTTACGTACCCAAAAAATAATAAAATATTAAATTATTAAGACTGTGTTAATAATAATCGCCAAATCACAATGTAATACACATTTAAGGGTGGCTTCCATAATGTAAGCATTTAATTTTATATTGGTTTTTTTTTAGTTTTTTGATGGATATTTAAAAATTTTTGCTTATACGCTCAAAAGTAGAAGTTTTGATCGATAATGCTACGAAAATAAGGGAAAATTGATGTAACACAATACTTAATTTACTTGATATAGTAACTTTGATATTAAGAATTCGACAAGCAGATTTTGTCGTTTAAAGTAATTGGCAAAATTTGATTAATAAAATGAAAAGAAAACTGATACTATTTTTATTATATATGCTACCAAATTTCTATCTAAGCACGCATAAAAAAACATTATGTTCCAACTTGTTAGAAGAGTCATCACTACAGGTCCCCTCTTTAGATTGTTTCCATCCTCAATATACAATATACAATTTTTTGTAGTGGGATAGGTTGAAATGGATTCTACCTCCTCTTTTCCGATTACTTCCATACATACATACATATTCTCACGCCTGTATTCCCAAGAGGGGTAGGCAGAGCACATGAATCCAAAAATCCAGTGCCACTTTAGACAATTTCAAGGAAATCAGATGGTTATTAAACGAGATATTGCAGTGACAGGTTGCTAGCCCATCGCCCACAGTACACTAACCCTTTCCCGAAGTCGACTCTTACGACACCCACATGAAGAAAGGGGGAGGTGCTATTCTAACCCTGCACCACACGAAGGATCGATTACTTATCAAGACCAAATAAAATTACAGCATTCGCGGCAGCGGTGCCCCTGCCTGAAGAACAGAATGCTTTCAAGTATCCTCGCTTCATCCAGTTCCCGGATGGTGAGGGTGTTCCCCACACCGTAGACCTGGAGGCAGAGCCTGACTTCAACGCTTTGGAAGAAGTGCAGAGGAATCCTGATAGGAACTTGTATCTGCTCTTCACCAGGTAAGCCTTACAGATCGGATGTTTCTTTCATGTGTCTGAGCTATGTGAAATTCAAGCTCTTCAAATACGTAAGACGTATAGGAGTTAAGCCAATATTAGTCTCGGTGTTCAACTTGTTCTTCATGACTGTTCTCATAATTATTTATTTCTCTGTCTGTGAGTATTAAATTCCAGTCTGAAATTTGGTTTGTTAATGTGACGTTTACATGAAATTTTTATTAAAGTTTAGTACTTTGTGCAAAGGTTTTTTACCTACATTACATAATCGTTATACTCGTACCTAACAATTGAAAACGCTAAATTCTTAAAGCGACTAAAGAACTTGAAACTATCAAAATAATATTCAAAATAACATCAATTAGGTACTTCATATCTGTGATGTCGGTGTCAGGTTTCACCCCGTGTCGTGATCTAATCTGGGTAATTAATTGATAGTCACATGATACCTACGAATATCTTTTTGCCAATTGCACTGATAGGTAACAGATGTATAATTGTTGTTTTCGCCAATTTAGTGCCTAATGAGTATGACGTGCGAACTTCAGAATGCCCTTGAAGTTAATTTTTGCTTTGTTCACTGTTTTATGACGCTTTATATTTTATACTTATTTATATCGACGAACGTACGAAGAACAAAGTTCGATGTGACTTTCGAACGAAAATGAGATAAATACATACTTTGAATGTACAGATCACGCTCTATACGTATAAGTTTTTAATTTTTTTGTACAGCAGGCTGCAAAATTGCATGGACAGCTTAGAGGCGGCAATCGTTTGGCGTCTAAAGCCGTGTTTTCATAACCATCTCTAGATGGCGCTTTAGCTGTGACAAACCGTTGTGATCATGTCTCACTAGATGGCGTTTTGCCCAATATGCTGCATTAATGGAAGATTACACACCTTTTTACACGAATTTATGTTTTTATATATTTTTACGTTATCCTTGGTTCTTTGAATTAGATATTATACTTTTATTTTCCATAATTTCCAGCGTCTTTATTTACAATCCTGACACTAGAATTATAGCATTATTTTGCAAGGCCTTCAACAAAGCCCAGTGGCTTCGTGGATCAGTATAGGACTAAAGTATCACAAGCGTATAGGTGCCTCCGGAT
>BHDV01035275.1:9141-46559 GCA_005406045.1 Adoxophyes honmai
TAATTCTTTCAATACTGAATGCACCTGCAGACTGGAAATTATAATTTCAGTAATTAGTGAGGCCTGCTGGTGATGGAAGGTCACACTCATTATTAGACAAATGCTTTCAGTATATCCCAAATTTGAAGTCGGTTTTTTTTTGTTTAAAATTATTAATAATATTACTACATAAGTAGATTTCCATTGGAAAAACCAAGTATAAAACAGGTCTGGTGTAGATTAAGATTATACAACGTAAATACCCATCCAACAATGAAACGCGACTTACTATATCGATGTCCCAAAACTATGCGACACGAAGGGAAGGGAGAAGATACCTTAAGGATAGTTACTTAGTTAGATGCTCAAAAAGTGAAGTGTGATTTCATAAACGGGTATGAATTTTATGCAGGCTGTTTGTGTTAAGATACTATGTTATTAAAGACGAAATGCTAGTTTAGGTCTATCGTTTCGTAAAAATAAAAATTGAATGGGCGAACAATTACCACTTCGAGTATATATGAATGAATGCAGCATTACTAACTCTTAAAAATTAAATAAAGTATCTTTCGAGGAAAATGCAGTAATTATGTAAAGTATTTTCCGGGGAAATTTATAGGTTGAAAATTACTTCCATTATAATCTCATTCTACCATAAATGCGAACCAACAAATTCAACAATAATTGAATGAAAGTACTTATTTATCTAAAACCATTTGCTTCCATCACATCAAAAACATCATTACCAACAGAGAGTAGGCATGACAAAATAATTGATAAAAATATCATGCGATGTCAACAAAGAGCATTTTATTATAAGCAATCGCAGCGAAAATATGTAGCAATGTATAGAGATGATACGTTATGACTATGTACGCTAATCGATAGAAACTTTTAGGCCACAGGATATCCGGCCCAGCCGTTTCATTGCACTGCAGCGCGCAACTGTTATTAATGCTATTTTAACAAGAATTGATGCTAAATAAACCTATATTGAATAACTTCAAACTTAAACAAGGTATTCTGGCCGGCTAGCACGAATATTTACGACCCATGTTTGTAAAATGAAACTTTATAACCAACGTAACTGTAAAATATATTGAAGCAATGGGGACGATGAAGTAGGTACAGTCAGAAACATAGACATTGAGGTAGTTAAGGGGCTAAAATTAAGTATACAAAATCAAGATGTTGTGAATGATATATTGGTTTTCCCGACAAAGATTCATCACTATTCTACACTATAGTGAGATAAAAACGGCTACACCGACGTCTTCATTTAATCTGGCCGCAAAGCAGCAGTTCTTATCTTACACTGCTGATTCGGCGCGGAGCGTGAGACAGCCGGTACCGTCGAACCAATTGATTACTGAACCATCGTAGAACCTAATTACAGTGAACGTCACAGTGACATTGCATTGCTTGACTTAGGAAATCTTTATTACTTTTGACGGTACAATTACTGAGACCTATGAGATGGCAACGCATTTGCAATCTGTGTATCACTGTGGATGTCTATGCGTGATGGTGATCGCTTGTGCCGATCATATGACTAATATTCCAAACAACATTATACCAATGTACGATTCTGTCAAAGAACGTGTCAAATGAGAGTATGCTAAAAAATGTGCGAAAAGTAATTCTGCGAAATGATTATTCTGCCAAACAAAATTAGAACAATAAATTTTTGTGCAACATAAGGGCAAGCCTGCTCACATCAGCTATTAAGCCGGGTACAGTTGCATTCGCTCACTGAAGTCGCCTAAAATAAAATCAGTGTCAGCTGCAAATCGTCGTGACAGATCTGCAAACACGAAAATTGCAAACGAGATAGGACAAAATTGCTATCGCGTCAGCGCGATCGAAGAGGTGCAAGGTCGGACAGATACGCCCCAGCCCCGGATCTGGGCCAAGCTGCCAATGCACCGCGCCGGGAACAAACAAAGAGCTCCGTTCGCTAAACACTTGTAGGATTGTGGTGTTCGTAATTTAGCCATGTTACACTAGCTGTTAGGCAAAAACAGAGACGAGTGGAAAAAAAAAATCTGCCAAGTGCGAGTCGGACTCGCGCACGAAGGGTTCCGTACCAAAAAAATCTGGTTTTTTGTATGGGAGCCCCCCTTAAATACTAATTTAATTTAAATGTAAGTATTTACTTTTAAAGTAAATATTTAATTCAATATTCTGTGAGCATTTCAAGGATTTACCTGTTACAGTTATTTAAATAGAGCCAAAACAGCAAATAAAAACACGTTTTTTCTATGGGAGCCCCCCTTAAATACTAATTTTATTTAAATTTAATTATTTGCTTTTAAAGTAAATATTTAATTAAATATTAAGTGAGCATTGCAAGTATTTACCTGTTACAGTAATTTAAATAGACCCAAAACAGCAAAAAAAAAACACATTTTTTCTATGGGAGCCCCCCTTAATTATTATTATTATTTTGATTTTAGTATTTGTTGTTATAGTGGCAACAAAAATACATCATCTGTGAAAATTTCAACTCTCTAGCTCTTACGGTTCTTGAGATACAGCCTGGTGACAGACGGACAGACAGACGGACAGACAGCGAAGTCTCAGTAATAGGGTCCCGTTTTTCCCCTTTGGGTACGGAACCCTAAAAAGGAAGGCTTTGTCACGCAATGGGATATTTTATAAGCTAAGTTTTTGTCTGCGAATCCGTCCTGCTTATAATTCGCCTATCGTTATCCGCTATACATCAAAGATAAAATATACTAAATATTCTCAAATGGGGTAGGCAGAGCACACGAAACGCTACATAAACAAAACCATGTCAATTTTACGTTTCGTGGCTACTTCTAGCATATTTTTTTGGGTTTAGAGTGAACGGGTATCTATAATAGTGGCGGGTTGCTGGATTGTTGTCTAAAATATATCTTACCGTATTTGCTTAGCCGCCTCTTGCTACATCCACGGAAGAAACGGCGAGGTGTTATTCTAAGCCCGACACCACACGGAAACGGAAACCATCATGGTTTTGTCTACGTACTAGCATTTCCTGTGATTCCGTATCCTATTTGGGAATACAGGTGCGATGTGTCTGAAGGGAATTAGAACTCGTATCAATGAAATAATAATCAAATTAGCTTAAATATGACACTTTTGTGTCATCGGAAATCAAAGGACGTTATAATTTCCATAAATTGGCTTGGCATAAGCTTTTTTTGGCAAAATATTTATAAATTAAATTAACATTATATCCCCTATTTACGACGTCTTTCATGTATACTTAGGAAGTCCTATACAGAGACTTCACCAATTATTCTCATTTAATTACTGTTCCCAATACTTACTTAGGTACGTATTATAGTACCATCAATGCCGACCTTTTTCGATTTTTTTTCAGTTAATTAAAAAATAATTGCCATCTTGATTGACATAATTATGCTAGTGTGGCTACGAAACGAGAAATAGTTATGGTTTTTTATTACGTAGCGCTTCGCATGCTCTGCCTACCCCATTTGGGAATGCAGGCGTGGTGTCTGTATAATTACCTAGAGTTCCACTCAAATTGGACTCAAAATTAACTGCTTACTATCCTTGGACTCACATCTGTTACAGTCGAACCAATCGATTTCTGACCAACCGTAGAACGCTGTCTCAACAAGCGTAATAAAAATTCCTTTATCGAGAAATGCAATGTCACTACTTTACTGTAAATATGTTCTATGGTGGGTGAGGAATTGATTCGACAATACGCTTAAAGATGTAAACCGACTATGCTTTAGCGCTCACTTACATCGTATTTAATACAAACCGATCCAAGCCAGACATTCCTATGGATCGTTTGTAGCGTGAGTAGTGAGGTCCCGCCCTAAGTTACCATGTTTCCACGTGTAAAATGAAATCTTATAGCGTCTCCCCGTCGTCCTCGCTCTTTATTGATTAAGCTATTTATACCCTACCACCAGAACACAAAAGAGGAGACCGTCCCGTTCACTCTTTTAACAATTGACAAAGAGCTTGTACCTCGAATTTAGCAAGTATACATATAAATATATCACGCCTGAATTCTCGAATAGGTTAGGCTGAGAACATGAAACGCTACATAGTCAAAATCATGACTGTTTCACCTTTCGTAGCCACTTCGAGCATATTTTGCCGTGTGGCGTCGAATTTAGAATTACTCCCCACCTATTCTGGAGATCCGTGGATATCGAAAGATGCGACCAAGCATCAGGAAATAGGACAACGTGTATTATAGGCGTCAGACCTGCCACTGGTACTTAAAACCTAAAAAAGTATGAATATTGAAAACATTATTAACTTGCTATTTTATTAATTGAATTTCCTCCTTCCGCTTGTTCTCAGATTACACTTTTTCAACTCCGTTTTGATACGAGTTTTCCCTATTATTAGTGCAAAACAGGAAGCTTGGGATTAGTTTTAATTTAACATTGCGACTACCGGAATTGTTAATGGGTGGATGCGGGTTAGATTAGCTATTAACCCTTGGCGACGAGCTAATTGAACTAAAAGCCAATGAAGCTAGAATCAGGCCGTACTTTGGAATGAATGTTCATCATAAGGAATTGCTCATTATTTCAATTTATTTTGTGTTCAGAAGTGTCATTTTGAGTTGAAAGATGCAGAATGAAACACGAAAGTAAACAAAAAACTAACCTTCTGATTCCATCTCAGTCAAAGCACAACTGGAGTGAAATAAAAGGGATACACTTCCGTTCTTCATATTGAGATTGGCTCGACATGTTTTGGGCCAATTCGTGACCTATGATCAGTTAGACGCAAACATGACGAGCTAAAATGGACACAGAGCTGATCGAGTACAGTATAGCAGTAGCGCCACCAGAGACGGCGCTAAATCAGTTTCTTTTATAGAGCTAGTAATTTGTAGTAAAAAGTAAAGAGATTGAATAATAAAACCAACGGCCTATATTCAACGCACTGCGGGCCATGTGCCCACTCGAAAACTTGATGTAGAGCGGTGCAGAAACGAATCAAAGACGTGTGTTATTTTAGTGGCCCCGCTGCTTACGAAATCGCAACATAATTACACGGGGGAGCAAGGGAACAGACTGTAATGAACAAAATAGCACTATTTTACATACAGAGACAGCCAACTGTTGCTAACACGATTATTCTGCTGGCATCTTGTTAGACACACCGTTTTTGCCAGAGAATATTTAAAGTAACTTCAGTCAAGCCGTTAGTTTTGACCTGACCTTTTTTCCAAAACATTCTCAATTTGACCTCGGATTGTATGTCTAGGCTTCCCCCACACAACACAGCCATATCTCTCCATATAAATTAGTTTAGTATAATATTAAAAATCAATTAACATATCAATTGCTTCTCCGAAATATACAATACTCGATGTCGTATATCCTACGCCTCTTCAAACACCTCTGACCTGCTGTATAACCCCAGAACGGTCACAACTAGCAACGTATTGACGAAGCAATTGATTGCGAGCAAAGTTTAATGACATTTATTCTCAATAAGTCTTGCCGATCTCCCTGTCTCCTATCGCAAGCTCGTCTCGACGATATAAACTCTAGGTTTTAGATAACAGTGACAACTTTATTGCAGTTCAAATGTCCCCAGAGCCGTTATTTGTATGTCGGAATGTAAATTGCATTCGCATCGTCATCGTGCCCGCCGCGCCACAATTTGACCGAATTGTTGTTTCGTATCGATTACATGCGAACAACACTAATTAATGCAAACTAGTTGAAAGCGGACAGTTGATGAACAAGTCGATGCAAAAACAATGTCTGCATAAATGAGAATGTAAAAACCAAAATGTAATATGCTGCACATTGTTTTCCTCTCCTCCTCCCCCTTAACAAGACATACTTATTGTATAGTAAATATCGACTTTAGAGAGGTAGGTAACCGAGTTTAACGTAAGTTAAGTTTTTGTAAAATACAAGCTTTTTTTGCTAACTGTACTTTTTACTTATCATCCATCTGTCCTACAAATGTCTATCAAATTCCAAGTTAATCAGACCAACCGTAGAAGAGATATCAGAGTCATCCGAAAAACACAAGGACAAACACAAAATCTCATCTCAATGAATTGAAGATAACTTAAAATTAAGTTGCAGAATTTCATCCCGAAAAACATAAATGAAAGCTTGTAATTACAGCTAGCATGTATCGCCAATATTAATTAAAATACCTACATGAAGTTATTTAAAGCCATATTCATGATGCCTTGTCCTATTGTATTTGTATTAAACAGGCTACTAGCGTAGCCGTATTAAAGCAGGTTCGCGGTCGTAAAGCCAACAAAAAGTGCTATTAGATGATACTAAACCACCAAACCGCAACGGATCCAAAACGAACGAGTCCATACAAAACGCGACGCGTGGAATTGAATGTCTAATGAATAATAAGAACAAAAACTGACAATAAAAACAAAAACTGACACTAAAACGAAAATAATAATCTAGTAAGAGTTACTGATCTAACTGAAAAAGACAAAAAATCGACGTAGCGAGTTTTCGGCTTGGGTTTTTAAAGTCGGTTAAAAACGTATCAGTGGTCTTATTAATCAAGGGTTTGTTTCCTAGGATTTAGGGGAATTAGATTTGATGTTTAATTACTGGTGTTTCACTGACCTTTCTTGCCGTTGAAGGGTGGGGGGTGCCATTCCGGGACGTTGCTTAGAATGGCTTCCACCGCCTGTAAATAAAAATTTATATTAAGTAGTGTAACAATACACACGATTAAAAATTAGCATAATTCTATGATTCTATCTACATCCATATCATAATGTTCCTACTATACGTTCAGACACATTAAGCAAATTGCCTAAGAACATAAGAAACCTGTATCCTGTGGTAGCATGATAATGATTACTTTATAAAATCGGTTTAATTTATAAAGGAGGTGACGATCTGATGATCGAAAGAAGAAAACATGTTGTTTCAAATTTGAAACACGCGGGTTGCTGGCGGTGCGAACCTGTGACGCCGATGCGGAATTGTTTGTGGAATTGAGTTTTGCCTCCATTTCCGCCCTTCTTTGTACTTGGTATCAATGTTATCTTTGAATAATTTTCAGGAATAATCTATGAATGTAGATAAAAGTTGTATGCGACTATACATAATTAGGCAACAAAACACTTGTGATTCTTTATGAAATTCGCCTTTTTAGGTTCATTTGTATTTTAACGATTTTTGCTATGCAACAGTCACATAAATAACTATTATTACGGCGACGGTTATCGCCGATTTGTGAGACATCTTGTATACAGGGTGGATTGAAATTCACCGTAAATATTTTAACCAGTGCTCGGATAAACGCGTCTGAAAACCCCTGTGAAGTGTTTTCCCGTATTTTTTACATATTTTTTGACCGCGTAGCATCGCAATACGCGCCGACTCACGGGACTTGCGTACGGGACGTAAGGTAGGCAAAACGCAATGCCCTGAAAAGCGGTGAAACATTTGTCTCCCACAAGTGCAATAATGAAAATTTTCAGGAAATATTTTTCAGGCGTTTTCAGACGCTTAGGTATACCCGACCACTCGTTAAAATATTCACGGTCAATTTCCGGCCACCCTGTAGGTGTATAAGTTTACCCTATCATATTACAATGTATAAAAAGACAGAGTTACTAAGTGAGCGATAGTTAAATCGACATACGACATCGTTTTTTGATATATTTTTTTCCTGTTACGGACCAAAACCGCAAATAATTCATGAACAGAATATATCCATACTATTACTAAGAGCTCGGGCGAGACGGAATACAATAAGACTCGAATTGCGTCGCATTCAGTCGGGCTAGGTACGATAAAAAAGTGTAGGTCACACAGGGTGACTTTTCAAAAGTTATTCATGTTTTAATATCTTTAATGTCATACTTACTCATAGACACTGTTTTGTCACACGTATATCATTTTCTTTTAACACATTCAGAACCAAGGACCCGGCTCCCGGGTTCTTCAAAACATTTGCGAGATACCGAGAACCCGGTAGCCTGGTTCATTTTGTACTAGCTATAGACTATACTCAGTTCCGCGCAGATGTTTTGATTTTAGGCTTGGTCGTGAATGTGTTAAAATTTGGAAATTTTATGGGTAGTTTACTCAAAATCACAAGAAGTTATTAAGTTATTATTATCGATGTAAAAGATAAAAAAAATGGCATGTAAATTTCCGTTACGCGACTTTCTTTCGTACTCTACAAAGTCAAATAAACTGGAAACTCTAATTTTGGATCGAAGAACATACATAACATAACTTTTCGAAAACGCCCCAACATGTCAACTGTCGACAGTACAAATCATACCGGCTGTGGTACTTACTTTAATAAGAAACGCGACAGCAATTGCAGCGTAAAAGCAAACTTGTAAAAACGCAAAACAGGAAAAGGCGTGGTTACAGCTTGTTTAGAATATTCGTTATTTTCACCACAAGCTTCCGCAGAAATCTTCAATCTCAATGAAATCCCAGTGCTTTAGAAAGCTGCCTACATATTGCTGTTGAGGGTAGTTTTAACCAAACGAGAATATTTCACACTTTTCATGTCAAAACATTAGTTTTACCGCGAGTAAAGAGTGACTTACTCTAAGACCAAATTTTATTCTGTAAGATTAAATGGGACCTTGAATAACAATGGATATAGCAAATATATCAAGGTGCTGTATAACTGCATGAATACCGAAGTCATTTTGCGCAGTTTACAGTCAAAAGCTTCAAAAACACGTTACGAAAGATAAAACACTGAGAGTTTTCTTTATTTATTAACCTATGAATAATTCATTCATAGAGTTGAATTTTATTTTACAATTTCCAAGTAAACTGCGCATACGCGTTGTTTTTTATCTGAGCCGGTGCCTACCGCGCATTTGTCCTTCAATCTGTTACTTATTTCATCCACTTTAGCATCGAAAAGACTGGACACTAACATAACAAATATCGAGCCAGCCTGTTTATTGCATTATTGCTCGTTAGGTCAGCTTTACACCTGTAAGCTTTACTTACGTTAGTAGGGAGGCAGCTACCCCAAAAAAAAGAGTATTGCTATTACGTTCTAAGTTATAGCTGTGTCTTTACTTTATGTACAGTCACGAACAGGGATTGTTGAGCCACTTGTCACTGTTCGCAATTTATACGTGTAATCAATGACCGATGTGACCGACCAGACGTCATTTATTGGATTAGCATTACACGACCAAGTTACAAGCATAGGTAAGTGGCTCAGCAATCCCTGTTCGCGATGGTACTTAAGTAAAAAATACAAGTGTAAGAATGGA
The DNA here is from genome assembly GCA_005406045.1 of Adoxophyes honmai. Classification (NCBI taxonomy): domain Eukaryota; kingdom Metazoa; phylum Arthropoda; class Insecta; order Lepidoptera; family Tortricidae; genus Adoxophyes; species Adoxophyes honmai. The sequence goes on from BHDV01035275.1 coordinate 18,374, forward strand.
TAAGCGTTTAGTACTCGTAGTAAGTACGTTTTGGATATGTCGTGGGTGTACGCCGGTTTTTTGTTACTACATCTGCAAAGGTTAGAATCAAATAAAGCGTAACAAATCGTCATTGTTTTAAGTGTTTCAATAGATCTAAATAAACATTTCTAGTGAAATGGTTTTTTAAGTAAAGGTATTAGCTCTATTAAATAGAAAGACGATAAAGTTTGACAATTCAGTATGCTGATAGATATGCAATTTTAAGTACTTTAATACTTATGCTTCAAAATTGTAAGTGTTGTTGTTGTTAAGAGATGCGTTATTGTATTTAATAATCACCTTGACGATTCCCGATGAGTTGTTATTATTTTCTCGAAGAATCATTAGTCATGATCTAATAATTATGCAACATACATGTAATACATAAATCACGCGATAAAGTTAATGAGTGGTGCCTAAATATGATTTGCGTAATGGCAGCGATGGCCCGTCGATTCCAATTTATGGGTCGTTAAACACCAACGAACGGGAGATAACGCAAATTGACATATGACAGGAATAACATACGTGGTATACGATAACCATGCCATAGATTGAATACCTACATATTTACATAATTTATAATAATAATTAAAAAGCGATGCGCGAACTTACTCCACAACAAGAATTGCTAGATTTAAAACTAAACTTCCCCATAAGCCAGGTTACTATTACTATATTCCACGTTTCATCATCTCGAAGGCTAGCCCTCAACATGATTCACTATGACACAACATAGATAAGCAGTACAGCGTAGAGAAGGTCTACTCCCGAACTTGTTTAGGCGTAAAAATATTGCTCTCTTTCTACCGTTTACTTGCTTCCCGTAGACCAGGGGTCACCAAATGGCGGACCGCGGTAAGCATACGGACCGCCGACCCATTCTATGCGGACCGAAAAAATATATCTTCATTCATCTTCAGGATTTAAAGTCAATAGTTTGCACCAATTCCACTCGAAACTTCCGACAGATAATCAACAATAAAAAAAATTCATTTTTTCGTTGATATTATGTAAATTTAATACCTTTGTAATTTCCGTAAATACCGTTGCTCAATTTTTTTTCTCATGTGTGGACCGCGTATGTCATTTCATTTCTTAAAATGGACCCCGAGCGAAACTAATTGGTGACCCCTGCCGTAGAGTAGACCTTTCACGAGGTCTCACCGGCGGAGCGTACAGTCAAGGAAATTGATACCTGTACCACTTGGAACCTTTTCATAGTGAGTTTTATATTGCTTTGATTAGTAGAAAGTATGGTATGTCACAGTGACATTTCTTGTGAAAAGGTACAAACTGGCACAGTCATCAATTTCCTTGACTGTACGTAACTGCGGAGTGGACCTCCCCCGACTACTTTATCCAATACGATAAGCATAAGTAAGTTTGCAAGCACGGCTTGTAGAGAAAAGACATGGCTTTCCATTTGTCTATTTGTTTTTCTCGGCTCGGTGCACCTTTTTCTTAAAGCACTCGACGTACGAAAGCGCATAGCGACAAGCCCTAAAGTTCTTTTAAATATAAACGTCTAAAACTTTTAACTAAAGTCATTATAAAGCATCATAAACTTGCCACTTTGATAGATTAGATAAGATAAATAGCTTTTATAATTAAAAAGGGTAATTATAGGACATTTCCACGCCATGGACTTTCCCGTCACATGCTAAAGGGGTGAATAAAGCTGTAGTAAAATCATTGCCGTTTCTATGGCTGCTCAAGACAAACAAATGTGACTGAAAAACTGTCAACCATTCCAATTCACAGCAAATTGGGCCCATTTCACAATACAATCTTAAAGCAAATAAGGTGCATTTTAGATTCGGGGAAAAAGTAATTACTAATTGAGTGTGTTGCTGACTGTACAGTCGACAAAGAAATTGGTCTACCTCCTCAAGATCGATATTCATTTGAACCTCATGAAACAACAAGGTCGATTTCCCCTCGCCATAATATTATGACAGTGACAATGTCAACCTTGTGACAATTTTGATCTCACAGAAACTTTTGTCAAAAGTGGTAGACCACTTCCTTGGCCCACCGTACTAACGGGAGAATCCCGCACGATGTTACGGCCAAAATGAATTTGACATAAACTTCTCAAAATACACGTATTTTCATAGTCATGTTTTTTCTGTGTAAGGTATCGTGTGCTCTGCCTTCCCCGTTTGGGAGTACAGGCGTGATGAATGTAATGAAGATGAAATGCAAACAGCGGCGAGACAATGCAAGACCGACAACAATGCCGGTCGCCAACAGAGCGACATATTACGAATACGAGCGTCAGCGCGCCCGCGAATACAAATCGATCGCTAAACTCCCGATCGATCGATCTTGTGGCTAGATTGATTGAGCTGGATAAATGATCCATGTCCCCATTTAAATTTGCATAACGATTGAAACGCGTGTTGTGAGAAATGTGTTAGTGTATCGATTCTACGTCGTAATTAACATTCCGTCTGTCTCTTTCAATTTGGTAAAGAGTCGTTTTCAAAAATCATAATCATTCACTCAATCAATCATCAAACGAATAGATCGAACCAATATATTCCTGGCCCACCTTAGAACCTGTTTACAGTGAACATCATAGCTACATTGCATTGCTCGGCAAATATTTTTTTGTTATTTTTGTTAAATATAAATTTGGATTAAATAGAAACAAAACAATTTAGCTACCCATACACAGAGGAAGCTAGGATTTTGTTTTTCGTAAGTATCCTTAACCTTTAATTTCGCTAATAAATGTCTGATTTTACGTTTTTACTTCAGGAAACAAGTCTATGTGCAACTACATAATAAAATAGTAATAAATTTGTGCTCCAAAAATCATAGCGAATCCATCCTTAGAATAACTAAAGAAGTTCTTCTCTTATTAAATTCGTTAGAAAGTTTTCAAAGCAAGGTGTAGGACGATTTCTATTAAGGGTTTAAGCGTGCTACGAATAAAAGTTTAGGCGAAAACATTTTGATAAAACTTCGCATTGCCTAAAACTTGTAAGAACGGCCTTATAAAAGAGTATTTGTTTTGTAAGTTTCGAAATGACGTCAAAATCTTCGTGGAAATTTGCTCACAGACAACAACTAAAAAAACATTTTCTTACGTCGCATTATAAATATTATTGTTGACATGGAAAAGAGCGACTAACCTCCTTCAATGATAATAATCTCGTATGTATTGTATAAGGATAATTATGGCATAATTAAGACATAGTTATAATTCAACATTCGTGACAAACCACAAAAATATTGGTTAAAAGGTGGAACTAGAACCTACGACCCTAGTAATCGAAACCCCTAACCCTGAACTTTTTGGCACAGTTGGAAAAAGCATGGTACGGATTACCAAGAGAAGTCCCATCTGTTAACCAGTTTCTTTGTGTGCATTGTCAATGTAAGTGATCTCGAAGCTCTTTGTTATCGGTTCTTCTCAATTCGCCAGAACCGTCACCGATCTTCCATACCGATCACATCAATGAAAATTCTTGCCAGTGTATGTCTACCCTAAACACCATAATCCAATCAGTTTTAAGTCTAGTCTACATGGACGTTTACTAAGTACTTTTAACTCAACCTTATTTAAACATAGAACGAGTGCACTTTGAAAATGAAATCGGTTGGATTTTCAAAACGGGCAGTGGTTTAGGGGTTAGTAGAGTTTGTGTGTTCTTTCGACGTGGAACGGAGAGTAGTTGCTCGAACACAGTTTTATTCCGTAAACTTATCTATCAAGGCTCCCATCAGACAGAAAGCGGTCACGCGGTCAAGCGTCCAAGCGGTCAGTTTTGTGTGCTTTGGGGATATTTGACCGACGCGGTCAGAAAGCCTACTGTGTGAGTATATCTATATATTCATACATACATACATAGGTACAAACCGTCACGCCTCTTTCGCAAAGGGGAAGCTGCCACCTCTTTGTTCCACTTACTACGATCCTGAGACACTCTTTTACACATACACATTCAGTAATCACTTCAAACAAGCTCGTCGGTTTCGGATAGTTCCCGGAATATATCGTGGCCAAATTTTAAGATTGTTCACATTATTTTCCAAAGAAAAGCGAACTTATCCCCATTACCTACTTAAAAATTTAACACTTTAAATAGATCCCCAAGACTGTACTCCTGATCTGACCTTTTTCTAATCAGTAATCACAGATTCGATTACAGCAATAAAGTTTTGGAGTACATCTATGTGACCCAATATAACACCGCAAAACTGACCGTTTAAAACAAAATTACTGTCACAGTTCATAGAGGGTAGTTACCTGTGAGGCCGCGATACGTGTCTCCCAGGCCGGCGAGCGCAGGTACTTGGTGAGGCGGTGCAGCAGCCGGTGCAGCTCCTCCGGGTGCGCGCGCTGCACCTCGCCGAGCTGCCTCGCGGCCGCGCGCCGCGTCGCCGGGCCCGTGCTCGACTCCAGCAGCACGAACAGCCGGTCCAGCCTGCCGATAACCGTCTATGAAGCCACACTGAACACCAGGAGAGAGCGAAAGAGCTCTCGGCCAGTTTAGCACATCAAGGCGTCAGTAGAGAAGCACGCGATAAATTATACCATTGTCGCCACATGCGTGTTGCTGGGCTCAACTCACACCGAAATAGCGGGGAAGGGCAGCGGAGCGCAGCGACCCACTCGGTAGAGAAAGAGCGAGGATTCCCACGAATGCACGAGAAGTCGCTGGAATGCGCGAGAAGTCGCGGGACTCCGCGCGCCTTCTGGAGCCCGCCCGCGATGCATTTACGGGTCGTTCTGTGCGCAGTTAACTTTCAATAAAACTCGTGAAATAGGCAGTCGAACATTTGCACCAAATAAAGCTTTTCTTTATCTATTTCCATCACTTCCGTATTCGTTGCACTGCAAGGAATGAATGCGAAATAGCGGAAGCGTAGCGAAAGCCCGCGCACAAAAGACGCGCGCGGGGGTGGGGGCGAGGGGCGGGATATTGCCAGCGGCCGCTCATGATTGCTCGAGCATTCTCGGGTCTTCCCGCGGCTCAGCGCGCCTCATTCGAGTTTCTCATGCAATAATAAGTATTAAGGTAATGAAAATAAAATTAAAATTCTCATGACACTGAAACTGCCATCCGCTTCGCTGTGCTTAAACGCTCTTTTGGTGTGAGTTGGCCCTTAGACTACTGTTCAATGCGCAGCCACAAATGCCTGCCACATAAGGGTATGTATCTAATGTTAGCCAAATACGTGGTCTACCAATTTTTCAGAAAGATCCTATCACCACATAGGTATTTGGCTGACTGAACACATCAGTTGTGCTGTGAATAAATTCACTGCTCCACTCGCCGGGCCGTCGAAAACAGGAGTTTCAGGAAAATCCATTGGACAGTAAAATCGTTAGTATCTCGGCTTTTCTCTGGCTTCTCTTCATGTTTTTAATAATTTTAATATACCGGTAATGTATGTATTATCAAATAACCATAAAATAAACAAGAACGGCATGTTTCCACCTTTATTGCCATTATGAGGCAGTTGCCTATTAAACGTTTGCCAATCGCTGCCCTGCAGGCCTTAGATACAAGCCTAAGAGGCCAACATCTTACAACTTGAAATCGCCAGCTCGCCTTCAAAGCTTTAAAGCTATGAAAGAATTTTACGAGTGCATGGAGCTACTAAGGACAAAAGGTGCTAATTCGCTGCTTCACAAGTTTTATGTATTTACGACATCTATTCTATCTATGTACTGTATGTACATACGAGGCATTTAATTTGTTGCCTGTAACCTGTTGAATTTTATGTTAGGAAAGACTCGAGACTCGAGAGATGTGAATCTTCCTAAATAAGACTTTACTTCGTTATTCGTTATATCGCAAAAATCAACAACGGTTAAGAAACTATGGCTTAAGTAATTTCGAAAGCTTAAAGAGCTGAAAGTTTTTAAAAGTGTGGAGTCTCGTAAATACGAGTTTGGTCCTTAAAAGCAGACGTCAAAAACTTAAAAAAAAAAAAAATTAACAACGTGTTCTACAAGTGACGCCAGGTATTAGATAGCCACGCATTCCATACTATGCATCATGCCATGACCACTTCGCTACCAAACCGATACAAATCCGCGGTCCGAAAACTTATCAAACCGACGGCTTGCAGTCGAAACCGCAGACGTAACAAGTGTCCCAATAATCTCAAGCTTATGTGGTTATGCGCCATCCGAGCAAACAGCACGCTGCGTACGAGCCGGCGAAGATAAGCAACGCAAACAATGGCTAAGCGAGCGGGTGGGCGAAAGGCCAATTAGACGTAATCTAATAGGGCATGTTAATTGGAAACAATTTGCTGGAGAAGCCGCCCCCATTTTATAGACGCCTGCTATTTTTATTGCAGAGTGTAAGCAGCTACCGCCTTGAATCCACAGCGCTTACGTCATTAGATAGCGCCATTAACGATATTGTCTCGCAATAAAACAACTAGTCATGATTATGCTTAATAACCCTTTGCCCACTCTTAGAATATAATTGACTGCAATATTGTTAACTTCAGTTAAATACGCAGGTACATTTTATCGGATAAAAGGATGATTAAAGCAACTCTCTTGACTTACCGCGACGTCATGGCCAGGCTTTTATCTAAATCCCTTCTTCAGATGTGATACTATCTGAAACAAAAGAGTTAACGTTAAGAAACGGTTGAATGGAGGCATCATGTCTTTGGTCAAGGAATCTAGGGCGGCGCCGCGAGCACACGGCATTGACGGCGTAGACAATAAGGCAGATTGCTCGTAATGGACAAAGTGGAAGGTAAAGAACTAAATGGGCGACACGTCGGCAATTGCGCGCCGGCTTCAAGATCACTACCGACGGGATGCGTGCATGGCAGAGCGCTAAACACGCACATATAGGACGAATTAAATGTAACCAATGGTTTAAAAATACATACTTTGTTAAAAGTAAGGATCGGGTTCATCGTTCTTTTGATTTTTAAGCAACTTAGGTAAGTTTAAGTAAAGGTATTAACAGCCCAATATTCCATCTGCCTCTGCCGGTTTGGCAAAGCAAGACGCACGCGAGATTGACTACACCTCTCACTGTCTACCTCACACGTCATAAAATGCCAAATAGTCAATCTGGCGCGCGAGTCGACTCAATCGTGTTGCTGTGCCCCCTTGTTTGACTTTTCTACATGCCCTTTTCTCAAACCCTAAAGCTCCAAACGCACTGACAGCGGAAATGGGGCGGCCCGAAGCGATGACGTGGCGGTATCATTTGTAATGATCGCAATTAATGTTTCATGACATAGGTCGCGGGGTGAGTTAAGATCGCTCCGCAAAAGTAGAAGAGCTATGCGCAATGGCACAGTAATACATTTTCAGGTGTATTCGGTATCCGAGGAACTAGGACGGTGACACATTATTGGAAAATCGATCGCAGTTCATCTCCCCACGGGCCTCGATTCGCCGATTACTCCCATTAGTTTTGCCGAGCGATCTTAAACCACCGCGTGATGTACATCGAACATTACAACTGATACCGCCATGCCACCGCGGCGAATCGCTCTGCTTCCGCTGTCAGTACGTTTGGAGCTAAGATGAAAGAGTTACCTGGATTTACTGTTTAACGTCTTACTTTTAGCGTATCTGGTAAAGCAATGAATAAATTTGTGCTATATTTTTGCTCGTGCTAAAAATAACTCTCACCCCTTCCCACGTCTGTCGCCCTGGTGTGACGCAGCGCGAGTGGGATGTATTCATAATTTATTCATGTCGTGTTAAGGGGATGTGAGGTGTCGGGTTTAGAATAACACCTCTCCAGTTCTTCCATGGATGTCGTGAGAGGCGACTAAGGACATAGGTTAAGGTATACATTAGGCGACAGGCTAGCAACCTGTCACTATTGTACCTGCCACCTTAAAACCTAAATAATACTATGCTAGAAGTGGCCACAAAACATGAAATAGTCATTGTTTTGTCTATGTAGCGTTTTGTGTGCTCTGCCTGCCCCGTTTGGGAATACAGGCGTGATTGTATGTATGTGTTAAGGGGGCTCACCGACGCTAAATTTTTTACCTGTTATGTCGCACAGATAGAGAAATAAGTGGTGCGAAACGGGACTGTTGAGAAAAGTTGGAGTAAGACAGATCGGCAACTACCCAGTAACATATGCCTAGGTGTAATTTTATGCTCGGAAACAAAACTGTAAGGGTCAATGGTAGGTAAACGAAATTTGTGGAAAATCTGAGCTTGATCGTATAGATTTCATAATCATAGTAGTCATTTCTGTACCAAGGGCAGAGTTGCAAGACTATTTTAGCGTTGACTTCGTGTTGTTTTCATATCAAGCCGATTTTATAGTATTATGTTTTAAAAACACTAGTAATTACATAAGAATAAGAACATACCATGATACGTGACAGTCGTTAGAAATCCCACATCAAGATGTTATAGTCCCTAACGCACTGACAGCGGAAGCGGGGAGGCACGACGCGATGGCATGATGATACAAAGGAAACGCTTATTTCCTGGCCGCTGCGTTGTGCGCGCTCCTTCGTTCGATTTCCAATATTACAACCGATACCGTGACGCCACCGCGCTGCGCTGCCCAGCTTGCGCAGTCAGAGCGTTCCGAGTCGGAGCTTTAAAAGGTCTATTCCCACTAGTTCTACAGACAGTTCTACTGGTAGAACTAATGGGAATTTTCATTCCCACTAGTTCTACTATTAAAAGGACTTCAGATATTAGTACTAGTGGGAGTGATTTTTTCCCAGTAGTTCTATTGGAAATTTATTGAAATAATATTTAGTCACACCGTTTCATTTCATTAACGGTTTTAATTTGTAAAAAAATTAGTCCCACTAGTACTAATATCTGAAGTCCTTTGAATAGTAGAACTAGTGGGAATGAAAATTCCCATTAGTTCTACCAGTAGAACTGTCAGTAGAACTAGTGGGAATAGACCCTTTAAAATGCTCCGCCCTTACGACAAAAATTTTCATGATTTATGGAAATGCCTCTATAATAACGTAATGATAATGTTAATGAGGCATGAGTACTCGTGTTTGACGGGGCACGGTTAAGCAAACCCGGCCCCGCCTAGAAAAACAGCATTGAAAAATGCCTTTTAATCTGAGCATTGCCTTGCTCAACTGCTGTTTGAATATATTTATATTCATTGTTTGACAATGAAAGTTAAGGGTTTTGGCTAGTTTTAGGAATCTAGGAATCGCTAAATAAAAATGCCTTTTTAGGATGACTTCTTCTATCTGTGTGTTAAGTCAAAACCCTTTTGTGAACTTGACACCAAAACTAAAATCTGAGAATCCTTGAAGCTACGACAAAATCAAACTTCTAATAGGTACGCAATCAAAATATCATGCTTTGGAAAGGGACGCAAAACACGAAAATCCGAAAGCCGTACATTTGTATTTGCATCGCTAAAACAATCACAATAAAATAGATATACTTATTCTTATCGGAATAAGGAACAAGACCCATGAGACGGTGAGATGAATCGAAGTATCCGAGTGATAGGCACTTTCAAAATTTTAAAACTGCGTGTTTGAATTGAACTTCGTTAGCGACATACCTAACCAAAGAACAGACATGGGTATGCCAAGTATGAGCATACACAATGCAGATTACCATGTGGTCGGTATGCATATTAACATGAATATGCAACAAAAACACAGCGCTTGTTGCAAAGTTATTCAACATACCTAGAACACAACTTAACGGTTTTCAGAGTCCTAAAGTATCTAGTAGTCAGCCAAAAATATATTCTCCCGCCATAAAGTTGCTAATCTTGTTTAAAAAAAAATTGATACGCACAATAGTCCGACAATCTCGTGCGCGACCGTCCCTGCGAATGAGAGGCGGTGGCGGGGGAGGGGTAGCGCGTCACAGCGACACGCGATGTTACCCCCGCCGCCCCCGCAGTCCCCGCTGACGTCTGTAGTACAGTCGAGTTCATAAATATATGAGCAGACAAATGCCAAATATGTAAACTTGTGCACCTTATTGTCAATGTCATAAGGGTGTACAGATATTTTTGAACCCTTAGTTTTGCTCATATATTAATGAACTCGACTGTACCTCGCCCTCGCCACCGTGTCTCATTCACAGGAACGGTGGCGAACGTGTTGTACAGTAGAGAAAATTAAATGTTTAACAGGTTGACCGCCTTCATAATTTGTTCGCATTTATAGGACAAACTTCACCATGAAGTTCAATATTGAGTATTTATGTCATGCAACTGGCTGGAAACAGTAATCAGGCCAATTTTAGAAGTATCTCAACCGGCTAAACATCTAATTTCTCTGACTGTACTAAAGACACGCCCCCTCTTCGCTGTCGCAAAGCCGTTGGGCGGTTTTGATGGGCTTGTAGTAGTGTCCGACCGAAACCGAAACCGAAACCGAATGTTCGGCAGTGGCTTCAGTTTCGGCCGAAACCGAAACCGAAACCGAAACTCACGTGGTCAAGTATAAAGTTCCATAAAATACTGAAATTTGGTGCATTTTATCGTGTATTAATTAGGACACGAAATTGATACAATTATATTTAAAAAAAAAGAAAAAAAGGCCAAGTGCGAGTCGGACTCACGCACAAAGGGGCACCATTGACTTGGTAGGTAAATTAAAAGCGAATTGAGTTTAAAGCGAATACTAGATCTAGTTAAAAAAATTATTTCTTCACTTCACTTTTTTTTTTAGTTTTATCATACCCTTATTTTAGAAGTTAGCGTTAGCGTTGAACATTAAACTACCGTGAGACTCACTCATATTGAAAATTTTCGGATAAAACTCACGTTTGATAAATCGAGTTTAGCTTGACATGTTTCGGGCTAATTCCTAGCCCTTCGTCTAGGAGCCGCGGCGGCTGCTGCTGCCAAACGCGCACTGCGCGCCTCCGTTCTCTTCGCGCGACTGCTCGTCGCGACGAAACTAACACTGGCACACGACTACCCTCGTTATTATTGACAAAAATAGGGTAACACGCAACACTAACCACGTCACTTTGTAAAGGCACCTCCACACTCGCTGTTGACGCAGTACGAAGATTCAAAACCATCTTCCAACTCGAAGGCACCGACCAACCACTATCTCGATTAGAATTTGAACGTCGACTAATCTCTATAGCTTCACGTACCTTTCGTTGAATGTTAAATTTTTCCCTCGCTAGTACGGAAACCTCGTCAAAACGAATATAGTGCGTTGAATCAGAGTTCATTGAGCGTTCGGCAACGGCTAAGCCCCTATCATTTTGTTTCTTCATACTGTGTATATGCTCCGATAACCTCGTGGAAATATTGCGTCCAGTAATCTACGCGTCCGATGTAATTTTTGCCACATGAACAAGGAATCATGTATACCCCGGGACCACTCAGGAAATCCGAGGGGGATCCTTATCCTTTGGTGAACGGATCCACTGTCTCAACTGCATATGAGGGCCCAATATCGATTTGATGCTATATCTACGGCGTAACAAGTGCCCGATTTTATTCGTTACCCCTTTTATATACATACGGCAAGTATACTGGTAACCTCTCAGCCTCTTCAGGCCGCCGAGGAGCCGACACGTTCACAACACGGTTGCACTGCCTCCAGTTGTACCCATTGCTCTCCAAGACACGCTTCATTTGACCCAATTCTCGATCAACAAACCGAGGATCACAAATTTTCAAGGCGCGATTTATCAACGCTCTGGGCAAAGAAGATAAATGACACGGATGGTTGTGTGAATCTGCCCTCAAGTAGCGATCACTATGAGTTGGCTTACGATATACCGTCGTTTCCAGCCTTTCACAAGGTCTACGCTTAACCAAAACATCCAGAAATGGCACCGTGAACTTAACCTTATCGTGCACCGTGTTAGGGTAGTTGGGAAATTGTGACAAACTATCTCTTGACACAATGGCAAATATGTCATCCACGTATCGCCACTAATATTTAGGAACCACAGGAGCGTTGTTTAAGGCTTTATCCTCCAACCACTCCATAAAAATATTGGCAATGACAGGAGCTATCGGTGAACCCATGGCCACTCCATCAATTTGCAAATAATATTCACCGCGCCAAACCAAATATCCACTTTTCAGACACAACTCGATTCCCTCCATATATGAAGATGATGAAGGGCTACGAATTAGCCTGAAACATGTCGAGCTAATCTCGATTTATTAAACGTGAGTTACCCGAAAAATTTCAAGAAATTGATCATCTTTGATAATCATTTTAGCGAACCTATTTTTTATTATGTAAGGTGCATAACATAGACTGCCGAGCGCGACCCGAAGATACGATGTTATAAGTTTCAGCGCGGCCGAAAGGTTCGGCCGTTTTTGGCCGAAACCGAAACTCGGGCCGAAACTTGATTTTTTGGCCGAAACTGGCCGAAACCGAAACCGAAACCGAAATTTCGGTCGGACACTAGCTTGTAGTGATGTTTATAGCAGGTAGGTTAATAGGTACTTATCTGTACCTATTAGCCACGTGTTATGTGTCTACTCCAAATTCTAAAAAAACCCTGACCACATTTCGGAATTTCTCTGACCAATCGTACGAATTTACCGAACACCACGAATTTTTGTGTTTTGTTATACTTAAGAGGATAGGAGTCGCACCACTTCTCCATACAAACGTAGTCCCCTGTTTTCTCCGTGAATAAAGACATTAGAGCAAAAATTTTTAACATTATATTTGTATCTGTTATGGCTATGCCCCACAGTGTTGCGGCGGTAGGAAAAAAACGAAAAAACAAAAATGTAGGTAGATCAAATACAAACATTATTTATTGAACTTATGTTAATAATGTATCATATTATGCCAAAAACGAGGATACTTTCTCACAGAAACATTGCTAAAACGCTTGTCAAAGTTTAACAATTTATTTCTGAGACGTTTAAGTGATTTCGAGTTGGGTGTTTCAAACTACGATTTTCGGATACAAACTATACTATTATTAAAATTGCAACATGGATTCTGTAGACCAAGGTATTGTCTTGTAAAAACGTTTTATCTAATTGAAATATTACAAACATTTTATAAAATACGGAATATTTAAATGCACAGCTTCAATACAGGTGGAAATTTTTCTTCTATAGACCTTTAAGTATAATATTCCACTTCGTGCCGCCATAAAATGTTAGTGACAGTGAAGTATTGACCTTATATTACTGGAATATAAAACGCAAAGTTGCAACTTTTTGCAAACTTTGACTGTAATAATAATTGTTTACCGCAGGGCATATTGTTGAAGGAGCTTGTAGCGGTTATATTTCGAAATCCATCGAAAACTTTGGACAGAAAATGCACAAATTTATTAGAATTTGTAAAACAGAAGCTAAATTACCCGCCAAAATACCAAAATTAAGTAAAAGGAAAGGTTTCGACTTCCGTCCATCTTCCGTCTGTCCGTCTGTCTACGGGCTGTATCTCACGAACCGTGAAAGCTAGAGAGTTGAAATTTTCACAGATGATGTATTTCTGTTGCCGCTATAACAACAAATACTAAAATAATAATAATTATAATAATTAAGGGGGGCTCCCATAGAAAAACGTGTTTTTTTTTTGCTGTTTTGGGTCTATTTAAATAACTGTAACAGGTAAATACTTGATATGGTCACATAATATTTAATTAAATATTTACTTTAAAAGAAAGTAATTAAATTAAAATAAAATTAGTATTTAAGGGGGGCTCCCATACAAAAAAACCTGATTTTTTGCTGTTGTTTTGTCCGACTCGCACTTAGCCGGTTTTTTTATGTATAATTCTTCATTCTGTACCATATAAAGATAATTAGTCAACAATAAACCTTAAAAATAATTTCGTCCCCTACCTACTATGGAGCCGCAACACTGTGTGCCCCTATGATTTGCTTTTATCGATATTCTAAATAAAAAAAAATAAAAATTTAGAAAATCGATAACAGCAAATCATAGGGACATAGCCACAACAGTTACAAATTTAATGAAAAAAAATTTTTTGTTCTAATGTCATTATTCACGGAGAAAACCAGGGACTAAGTTTGTATGGAGAAGTGGCGCGACTCCTATCCTCTTAAGTATACGTTTTTCTTTTAAAATATGTAAAATTTGTGTTTATTTTCCCTGATTTTTTAGATTTCTGGCGAATATCCGATTTCTCGAGTTCACTAATCACCTTGAGCTTCACCGACTTTTCCCGAAATTGGACACTGGACGCCGAAGCAGAGGCAAACAACTTGGCACAATATTAGAGAGAGAGGGTCAATTCGCGCAGCGCTTTTTCCAGGTAAAAGAATATCTACATACATACATACATACAATCACGCCTATCTTCCCAAATGGGGTTGGCAGAGCACATGAAACGTGACATAGACAAAAACAAGATTATGACTATATCACGCTTTGCAGCCACTTCTGGCATAGTTTTAGGTTTTAGGTTTGCAAAGATGGAAGAGGTAGAATAGTGACAGGTTGCTAGCCTGTCGCTTAACTAAAGCACTTATTTCCTTAGTTGCCTCTTACGACATCCACGGAAGAAATGCCGTATGGTGTCGGGATAGAATAGAATATCTATCCCACTAAAAATACTGATAGTTACACATATAAAATGGTATATGTTTTTCAAACAATATGTTTTGATGGACAGATTTATCTTCTAAACAAACGCTAGTATGCACGGTCTGTAGGTGGGTGCGAAAGTAACCAGTGACCTACTTACGGACTTGTGCTATCCAAGTTATCAATAACTGTTATCAACCAAGTCTTTGAACAGACATGAGTTTGAGAAGTCCAAAACAGTAATTTCCCCCAATTGGACAATTTTCAGCAAAAAATGTGATGAACCCTGTCCTGAAGTTATTAGTTGCTGTGATATTTATTAGTGGTCTAAGATTTTTCAAAAACATTTTTTAGTGGAAAAAAAAATCAGAAAAGTTAAAATGTTTGCTCACTCACAAATCCGTAATTTATTAATTTTTGTATAAGTTGTTTATTTTACAGTGAAACTTTATTTCGAGATTAGCTTGACATGTTTCAGGTCAATTCGTGACCCATCATCTGGAGCAACGCGCCACGGCGGCGGATGGACGCGCAATCAGAACATGTCGAGCTAATCTTAATTGGGTTTCAAGTGAGTCTCACAGTAGTTTTATATTGTTTACTTTACTTTAATTATAAATAGTGTAGATCTTTGCCATAAAAAAAACCATCATTATTAAAAAATAAACTTATGTTTCAAACGTTTCTCAGGTTAGCATTCCATTGTTTGTATTAGAACCTTGATACCAAAATCTGGACTGACCACAAGTCAAACAACTTTTACTTCACTAACTGCAATCCTTACAAAGTAACAAGAAAACACTTGTTAATTGTTACAAAACCAAACTTGCGGTTTGTTACAGATGTAGTGAGAAACTATTAACCTTCGTTAATTTTCGGAAAAGTTCGTATTTATCGTACTCTCTCAAATAGCTTCAGTACCCATCTTAAAGCCGTAGAGGTAAGTCGCTTCAGCAGACCAATATATATATAAAGTGGATAATATGCAATCCAAATATTCGCTATAGTATCATTATTTTCAAATTACTTATAAAAACGTTGTATAGCCATGCTAAAACCTCGAAAACGGTTGTCCTTTTAATTAATGTTTTAAAGTGGAGATAATGTTTGATTTACTAGTGACAATAAAACTGAGTTGATATTTTCAAAGTTACAGGAAGTGGTTGTAACATCTCTATATTATACAGTTGACATTTGACACTAAACAATAAAGTTCCATATTAATGGATATGAGAATGTCACTGATTTAATACGATCATTCATTGACAGTTCGGATGTCATCATATTCCGATAAAGATCCGAGTTTTCCCGAAGGAAAATAGTTTCTCACTACATCTGTACAGATAATTATCTGTTGTTATTAACAACAAAGAAAACTGAATACCTACTTGACTTAAGATATAATTATTTCACATTTCAGTCAAGAGTTTTGAAATTTATCTGACTTTCAGATACGAAACAAAGAAGATGCCGCATTCCTGTGTAATTATTTTCAATAAAAAACAAAAAGTTATCAAATTTTTGGGACGAACCATAAGCTTAGGATTAGATAAATACCTACACTCCTCATTGTTTACTACACTTTTGAAACATCAAAAGTTGTTGAAATAATTATTCATGAATTTACAATCATGGAATATTCATGAAGAAGATAGATTGTAAAAACAGTGGTGGCCTGTGGTTAGGTCTGTCTCATGCAGAGGGTTGAGTTCAAATCATAACCTTGCACCTCAGAATTTATGTGCTAAATCAAGTTTTACATTGATGAAGTAATTCAGTGTAGAGTGTGAAATTACATCACACCGGGCCCATATGGGAAGTAATAGCTTAATACCTCTTATATTGAGAGGAGACCTATGCTCAGCATATTAGGGACTCATTGGTTGGACTGTTATTATGATTATTTGAAATAGATTGTAGCTACAATAATTTTTTTGAGTCCAGGGCCTAGGCTCAATTGATTCCTGACCCATCATAGAACATAATAGTAACAATGAATTTCTAGACAAAGATTTTTTTTTATGTTTACTATGGTAGCATACTACGGTGAGTCAGGAACAAATTGGTTTGACTATATCCATGAGTTTGTATTGTGGTTATTGTCATGTAGGTTCTTCCCACTTATCATGTTATTTACAAATAAATGTATAATACCCCTTACCTCTTTTAAAGTTCATTGAAGTGGTATAAGAAAATGTGGAAGCCATAAATACATTAAAACAATTTATTTAGTAATGGCACACTATTACAATAGTTTTACTAATTTCAAAGTATGATTTTAAATTAAAAAACTATTACAAAACTTAATAAATAACATTCCTTCAGTGATAGTTTTAGATATCTATGCATGCATGTTCTATTTATACAAAATTTATTTGTTCTGTTTGTTCCCTTTTATCTATCATTCTGGATGAAGATGATGATAGAATTATGTAGAGATAAATATCCAAAGTAAATGCAAAAACAACTGACTAATCATCTATTTTACTAAATTAACATCAACAAAAAGTGTATTTGTACAAAATGTAAACAAACATGATTTAAAATTTTTGGCTAGGTAAGTTGTTAAGACTGTATTTGATTTGTACATGGCTCTAATAAGATAAGTCAATAAAAGATTTAACTGTTATGATAGGCCAGTGTTTGTTATGATAAAATCGTGATAAATACTGGATTTAGGTACTTAGGCGAATGCAATGTTATCTAATTTATTTGGATCGTTCATCTATCGAAATTTGGGTTGTCAACGCCTTTACCTTAAGATTTCAGTATCTCTTAAAAGCGGAAATAGGTTCATAACAATTGGCTAGAAATAGTAACGGTAAGTAGTAATATGACCCTTTCACGCATAACATATGGCCGATGTAACACAATGATATCGATTACTCCAATTATTGCCCTCGTGGTCACATCTCGAAGACATTTAAGACCTCTAGCCTCGACCTTGGAACGATAAAATTAAATTATGAATAAAGGCACACACGTAGCAACTTTCAGATTGATTTTTTGGTGCCATGAATTTTGCTCGGACCTCCAGCGAAACCGATTAAAAACACTATTTCGCGACTGTATTTACAGTTTTAGTTTGCATTTTGAGGCTCACCTTGCAAAATACGCCTAATCTCAGGTCACTGCGCCCAAATCTTTCCATATTTCATCGCACTGAAAATCACGTTCGATAACATTTTCGTCAAAATGCACAAATAAAAAAAAGCGACGTAACGAGAGGAAGCGCATCGTTCAAGCTTCAAATATATACTGACAGCCATGCTGCCGATGAGTCCGTCTTTATTGTGGACTCGCGTGCTGATTGGCCGAGGTCAGGCTGATAAAAAATATTAATTGCCAGCTTCCTCCAATCACATACAGGAATTCTGACAATTTGTTGAAATCATGCCAAAAATCGGTAATTGAACAAAAAATAGTGTCATATTCGGATTTATATTTTTAGAAAGCGTTAAAATTATAAGCTATTACTAGTCTATACTGAATTTTCATAAGGATAAATCTGTTTTTATGCTGGCAAGTGTCACTTATTAAAGTTAGTTCGTGGTTTTTACTGGAATTAGCAAGCTAAAAAATCTATTTTTATTATTCAATAATATTGTGACATTCAAAAGTCTCATAATATTTACTAGATTAATAAAAATAATGGAATTATTCAATAAAAAACTTAAATCGATTAAAAAAACCGGTAGCATCGTCTGGCAGTCACGGCCATCACTACCTGGTTTTTTTTAGTTTTGATTCAGACTAAAAAAAAAAGTCTACGTCAAAACAAGAGACTGACGTTTAAATTTTAAGGTTATAGCTTGTGGTATTAAAGTATTAAAGTACTAAAGTGTAAAAAGTGTTAAGCAAAGCTAGTTTGAAAAATAAAATACACAACTAAAGATGGGAAAAAGAAAAAATCAAGAAAAAAAGAAAAAAGTTTCCTTAGTCTTCGATGAAAATCAAAGAAAGTTAGTTGTTTCGTACAATATTTACCCATACAAAACTCAATTCGAAGAATTGGTATTTATACAGGTTCTGTTTACAGGGATTTTTTATGCGGGTTTCGTAAGCGGAAATTGGAACGAAAGAAAAAAGCTCAGGAAGAAATTCAACGTATGTTAAAAGAAGAGAAAAAACGAATAAAACTTGAGGTTAGTTCACATTCTGTGCCTATCCATAAACTAGACCCTAGCCCTAGTGTAATAATCCTTACACATAACTTGGTATTTTGTTTCAGAATAAAGAGTCATACAAGAAATTAGTAGTCTCGAGTCGCCCTATACCTGACATAGATCAGTTGCTAAAGGAGGAATATGAAGATGAAGATGTCAATGTTAAAATTGTTGAATTATCATCAGATACTTTGCAAAAGAAAGATTTGGTTATAGGAGAGAATAGACCTAAAGAGGTAGCTGAAAAAAAACAACCAAAAAAGCCAAAAGAAACCACAACATTGAGTGTCCCTGGTATGGGCTCAGATACTGAAGTTGAATCTGCTGAGGAAGATGATGAAAATAAAGAAGAAGAAGTTAAACCTAAATCTAAGAAAGAATTAAAGCAAATGCTCATGAGGCAAGCACAGAAGAAAATGAAGAAAAGCAAAGTGTTTCAAATGAAAAGCAAATTGGATAGAGTGCAGAATAAAAAGAAATCTCAGCAGAAGAAAGATCACAAGGCAAAGATGAAAGCCAAATTAGGGAAGCCAAGAAAAGATAAACCTAAAAAGAGTTTTGGTAGGAAAAAACATTGAAATAAAATAAAAGTTTTCAAAAATATCAGATTTTATTTTGAAATGAAACATGATTAATTATAATAAAAAACAGGTAACACTAATGAAAAGGACATAAAATACTAATTATTCAGGTAATATTATCACATGCACTTTATCAAATTAACAGACTAGCCAGAGTAATAAGTTGGGCATCTTATCTTGCATTTAAACATGTTCAACAATTAATCTTAAATTCAATATTAACAAAAACAACTTTTGTATCAAATTAACAACTCCTTGATTTTTTCCTGCCACTATGAACAGGAAGGACTTCTGCAATATCATCAGATTTATTTTGAACTCTTGTTGACTTTTTCTTTGCAGGAGACTTTTTAGGCTTCAACTTATTACAGTTTACTGTTGCTTTTTGGGTATTTCCCTTAGTTTGGCCAAAAAGCTGAACAAAATCATCATCATCATCAGCCAAATCTTTTTTAGGAGTGACCTTCCTCTTCCTTGCAGGTTTCTTACCATCAATGTTGAATACTGACAAACTGTCTTCTACACTTTTGACATCCAGGAATGGTTGCTTTGTATGGATTGTTTTTTTCCTTTGTTTATTTTCAGAATCAGCCACAACTCCCAAATCATCATTATCAATTAGATAGGCTTCTTGATTTGCGTCACTCTTTTTGGGTGTAACTTTTCTTTTCCTTTGTGCTTTAGCAGAATTTCCAATTACATTACCCTCATTGTCATGAATTCCAACTTCAAGTTTGTTAGGACTGACCTTTCTTAATTTTTGGGATTTGGCTGCTGCTAGTTTGCCTTCATCTACTTCTTTTTTAGGAGTGACTTTCCTTTTTGTTTCTTTTTTGCCCTCTGGGAGTTCTGTTTTTTCAACTTTCACAGGAGTCTTCTTTTTTGGTGATGTCTTGATTCCTCTTGAAGGGCAAATATCATTGTTGAGGCACTCCTCGCAGTTGGGTCCTATAGGGAGGCAGATGGTTTGCCCAAACCCAACAAGGAGGTGGTTCACCTCACCCCACAATTCAAAGGGCAGCCAGGACTCCAGGGCTTTGCGGGTGTCTTCCGGTGTGGGTGTCGGCTTCTTGACCCATCCTATTCTGTTGCTTATTCTGTGTACATGGGTGTCAACTCCTGTAAAGCAAAATTTAATGAATAGATTAGTAATTTGCTATGTTAGATCACATTATTTCAACTGGCATAGACTGCCATCACTACATTTTTATGACTTAAAATGAGGAACTGCCTAATTGTGAGCCTATGGATGCTCAGTTGAAATCCTAATAACAAAGTTAATGTGTTTGTTCATAAGTATAATGTTACCAATTTTGGTTCAGCAATGTTGCATTAAAACATTAAAAGTATCTGTACATCTTATTCTAGCTGAAATAAAATTAGACTTATTAACACAATAATTTTCCTGAATTGGTCATTTCCCTAAAAAAAAATAAGATCACTATTTTCAAGTTTTGTTTGATGATCATGGGTACTTCAAAATGAAGGCAACAAAGTGCTTTGTGTTGCCTCAGCACAGTTGCTTGTGCAGCATTTCAGACGGTAGAGGGCAGTCTGGTTGTTTCCTTCAGGGCAACTGTCTCAAGAGTGCAGAGGAACTGTCACACATTTTTATAGTTACCCATAATATAAAGTAGTAGATAAAATTTAACTTGTATAGTGCCTACATTGTTGTGATCTGTGTCAATGTCAATATGACTGATCAAGGTCATCCTAACCATTCTGACCCAATATACTTTATGTAAGACTACACTGTATTTAACATGGTGAACTCAAGGAACTGACCTATCCCAGTGACCTTATTCCATGCAACACTCATACAAATGTGCGCCATCTTGGGGCCAACACCAGTCAGCTTGCAAAGCTTCTCCACGGAATCAGGGATGTCGCTGTTGTACTGCTCCTTCAAGGTCTGTGTTGTCTTCTTTATGTACTTTACTTTAGTCTGTTGACAAACAAACATATCGACTGCAGAAACTGCAAATGTTAACAATTGCTTTTCAATTTCTACAATCTATAATTTATCTGTTTTAAAACCCAAAATGATGCTAGAAGTGGCTGCAAAGCGTGACAGTCATAATCATGGATATGTCTATTTCACGTTTCGTGTGCTCTGCTTACCCCATTTGGGAACAAAGGCGTGATTTTATGTATGTATGTATGTATAATTTATTGCTTTTTTGGGTCTTGTATAATATTAGGAACAACACAATCCATCAGTATTGCCCCCATGATCAGAATAGTTGTAATAATTCTTTGTTGACCTTTGGCAAAAGCTTCCTCTAGCCTCTAGTATGCTGAATATTAATCTATGTCTGTCTCTGAATCTGTTTACAGTAGTTGTCAGTAAATTTGACCACATTTTAACTTTATCTGGAAAAACCAAAATGCATTATGCCCCACTACTTAAAATCTGACCAAGTTTATTGCCAACCACTATACCACATATTTTATAACCCTCTTTTATTTTCAGGAGGGTAGTGGTCTGCTCCTCATTCTGACTAGCCTAAAGTACTTCTTTTAAATAGTTTTAAAATAAATCTATTGAATGAGTTGTTTTACCTTCCAAAAGCCCACAGGGTATATAAGTTGTCCCAGCTCCTCGTCACTCATGCTTAGGACATTGTCTACAGTCAAGCCCCTCTGAAGAAGGCGCTCCATTGCAGCGAAGGTTACCTGATCCTTTGTTTGGCTTGAGAGCATCAAAGATATCAGATGCTGATATCTAACTACCTGAAATTTCATTAGGAATACAAAGGAAATAATCTTGTTATGTTCATGTTATGTTACATTGAGTTATTGAGAGGGTAAGTTTAAAAAAGTATGCTTACATGCGGAGGTGCACTTCGGTCAGCTGACATGTGGCATCCCATGGTATCAACAGGGGCGTCTGCATTGGCCCTCATATTCCTCAAATTCAAAAGGAAATCACGCCAATGTGGAGGCTCCCAGAGGCCCTTGGGCTCCTGAAGAAATTAAATATTATAATATCCATAAGGTGATTTTTACATGCAATTAAATTAATTGTCTACCTACTTACAGTTATAACAGTTTTATTTTATAGTAATAAGATAATTCATACATACATACATACATATTCTCACGCCTGTAATCCCAAGAGGGGTAGGCAGAGCACATGAATTCAAAAATACAGTGCGACGTTTAGCAATGTCAGGGTAACCAGATGGTTAAATGTTAAGATAATTCTTGTTTCTTATTTCGGAATTTTTTGTTAGACACAAACCTCTTTAACCGGTGAATCATTTTCAAATTCGATTTTAATATGGGGCTTCTTTGCAAATTTGAATTTGCTCAAATCCAAAGTAATACTTTTCTTTTCTTCGTCGTAGTATACGTCTACAGGTTCAGTTTTTACGTTCGATTTTGCGACTTTCGTGTCATTAAATTCAGTGGCACCTTCATCTGGTTTTAAAATGTTTTTCTTTGTTTTACTTTGTGTAGCTGAAGACTTGTCCCCAAAAGCTTTCGGACGCGGCATTCTAGGTTTACCAAACTAAATATATTAATCACAAAATAAAATCAAAATTAATAAGAGAAACGCGTTCAATGGAAATTAATTTACATTGAAGAAAGCAATAAACGCAGATTAAATTGCCGGCGACCAAGTAAGAGCATCATAATACAAGTACCACAAGTACAAGTACCAAGTACATAGCCCGTAGCCGAAAAAGCCAACTTTTTTGACATTGACGTTTTAATTGCGTTTAGAAATAATTTGACTAGTTTGGAAACATTGGAACTGAAAGTCGTGATTAAGTACAATAAAGTAAAAAAAATAACGTGAAATAAAATAGCTAGAGTTAAACCAGCGAGTCGCTGCACAAGCATTTTTTCAGAATTCTATATATGGCAACAATTTTATCTGTCAAACTAATTCTCAATCACAATTTTTCATAACCTAAAATGTTGCATCAGTGATCTGTTACGGAAGTATTATCGTGTTATAATGGCTAAACCGATCAGAAGCAGTGTAAGAAGCATGTTATTTTCTATGATCTCTAACTACAATCAGGTTAGAAGTGACGAACATGAGAGATTACTGAAAAATAAACGAATATTGGATGAAATCATTCAGACGACCGGCAAATTATTGTCAAACAATGTTGATGCTTTTAGTGTTTTTGTATTATAATACCGTACTTAATTATTTATATTGATTCTAGCTGGCGTGGGTGATGAAAACATCAAGCAAACTCAGAAACATCAAACATCACTCAGAAAAACATAGTAGATTTGTCAGTATATAGAAAACTATCGAAATAAATCAGAATATTCTCAAGAACAGTTTTTATTTACAAAGTTACCTATTAACTAAACCCCCGTAGCTCTACAGTACTTAGTAGTCAATAATAAATTAATATACCTAATTTTTTTTTTTTTTAAACTAATTTATAAAATAATAAAGCCATTTATCCATGAGTCATAATCAAAATCGTCTTCAAATTCATCTGTATAAATAGATGGTTGTATCATTTAGTTTGAAAACTAATTAAGTACTAAAAAAATTGTCAAGTACCAAAACAGTTTTCTCCTACTATAGTTAGTAATACCATATAAAGATTTTTTGAATTTGCCGCCTTTTTTTTGTGCAGCGACTCGCTGGTTCTACTCTAACACTTGCCCCAAGAAGCTTATTATTACTCAATCGATTACTTTTTTAACAGAAGCTTATTTCACGTATATCATGTAACTATTTTATTAAATAGAGACAGATAAAATTAGTTTAAGCCTTTATTATCAGATTTAAGTTCTCACTTTTGGTATTAGATAAGAGTAAATACAAAAAATCTTGATTGTTAATGAACCATAAAAATATGAAGAAGAATGATTAGGGTAACCATGTTTTAGGTTAAATAAAACCCAATCGCGGAAGATTTTACGATTTGCCTATGAAGTTAATGGTAATTATATGGAATGTACAGTTACAGTTACATATCAAAAGAACAAACTTATTTCTTATTCTATTATACTTTTTTTGGATATAAGGATTAATTTTTTAGATAACATTTTACTTTTTTTACAGGAACCAAAGCAAGCCCACACGGTTCCGACCCCCGCTCCCAAGGCCCCGAATGCTGACACCCATGCATCCCCGCAGCACCCAAGCCACACTGAAAAACTATTACGACCTCCATAAATCCCCCATCCGTCAGATATAGATTCTTTAGATTTTTTTTAAATTCCTATTATTGCATACTTAGATACAAATTTAATAAATTTTGAAACATTGTTTTACTTTATTAGTAGGTAGATCAATTTGTGCGTTACTTTGTTATAAATGTCAAATTATTATGTAACAACACGTTTCAGGTGCTCTGCATCCTCCCTCTAGGATCGCAAGCGTGATGTATGTATGTAAATTATTATTTTTTATGCTCAGATCTCTGACGTGTTTAATTTTTTTTTAATGTGTACTGCAATTAAAAGGTATAAGCAAAGGCAAGATAAGAAGAGTTAATAAATGGCTAATTGTTATGATATCTCACGATAACTTAAGACTTATTTTTAATACAAAATAAAGAAATAACTTAAATATTACTGCTTCTTCATTTATCTATCTTTTTTCCATAATAGTCTGTAATTGTTATAACCACCACTGGTTTTTGCCCTGAACAAAATTGTACTGTGCCTTTAACGTTTATTACCATAGAAAAAGTTTACAGGAATAAAATCGTAATAAACAATTACTATACCTACACGGCAGTTGTTGGGAAAGTCAATGAGTAGAATAGCAACTCCATATTACGATAGCTTTAGTTGTCAGTGATTTGCACGAATAAGATGGTAACCGTTTATTACGAAAATATTTCAAGCATATATATTTTCGGTAATGTAAATTTTGGCTTATAACAAATAAATTAAGATAGGTAAAATTTAAATTTCTTATGTTCGTAAATAGCTCAGGTAAATAGGTTTAGAATAAAATATGATTCTCGCCTAACGTCCGAAAGTATTGTCACCGTAATGAAAGGGACAGCGAACATCAGTGACGTCATTCAAGGTAAATTTTTTGGTCTTCACTTTTTTCTTCAACATGCAATCTCCAGATTGTATATAAGCTTCTTGCAGAAAATGCATGTGTATCAAAGATGTAATAATAAAAAAAAATAAACAGCCAAGTTCTTCTAATTATGTGCGGCTGGCCTTATGTATTTCTGAACGAAGACACTATAAAACTTTAAATATAATTTATTTTTAGCGATTTAAATCGTAGCTCAAATAAGTCGCAATCACTTTTTTTAGTCTTGTCATGTCGTTTTTCTTGTCAGTGTCACATTGATATTTGTCTTGACAATCTTGACATCCTCTTCTTATTTCTATTCTATATTTCCCTTTTCTGAAATTATCTTAAAATTATAATATAGTTACCTACTTAATAGCTGTAGGTTAACTAATTAGCTTGGCACAATGGCCGAGTTACTGTTGGATCCCAACATACGAGGATGGGTGTTTCTACCGATCGTTATAATTACCTTTTTGGTTGGGATTGTACGCCACTATGTCTCGATTATATTATCTTCACAGAAGAAAATTGAGCTACTTCAAGTGCAGGACAGGTAAATATCACTTATCTCCTTTATTTTTAACATAACATTATTAGTTAAACCATCTACAACTCCAACCTTAAATTATTTTGTAACCACTTCCACCGTCATACATTGTGGTAGAATTCGTAATTTGTTTTCTTCACAATTTCTAATCATCTACATACTTTTAAAACGCTGCTTTTAATTATTGTTTTATCCTTCCTTGGCTGAGCCAATATGACTTCCACATTTTGTTAATTATTATCTTGTATTTGCTACACATTAGCCAAGTGATGATCCGAGCACGGCTGCTGCGCGAGAACGGCAAGTACCTGCCGAAGCAGTCGTTCGCGATGCGCCGCCATTGGTTCAACAATGAGGAAACTGGCTACTTCAAAGTGCAAAAAAGGGCCCCTGCATCACAGGTATAAATTAATTATACTTATTTCTTCTTGATATTATCACATGGTGGTTTTGAGGAAGTAATTTTTTTTGTTTACATACATACATTATACTTGTATTCCCAAATGGGGTGGGCAGAGCACACATAATACTACATAGACAAAACTTTTTCATATTTCATGACCATGTCTATACTATAGACCGATAGGTACTTAAAAGATGGTAAACAATCTTGACGTGTCTTTTTATTTAAACATACACTTTATAAATCAAAATCTTTACATTTTACAATTTAGTTAGGTATGAAAAAATCATTTACTTTCATAATTGAATTGTATAGTGCAGCGGTTCTCAAACTTTTTTGCTGATGGAACCCTTTTAGAAAGCGAAATACTTGACGGAACCTTACAAAAAAACTACAGTCCATCCGTCCGTCAGTACGCTGCGCCAAAACGTTTGACCAGAGAGTGGTGTTTTTTTTTTAATTCTTGCGGAACCCTTCCAGAGGTGTCGCGGAACCCTGGGGTTCCGCGGAACACACTTTGAATATGGCTGGTATAGTGTAACGATTTTCATTTTTAGACTGTGTATTTCAATAAAAAGACATGTCAAGATTGTTTACCATCTTTTAAGTACCTATCGGTCTAAAGTATAGCATATTAAGGCGGTCGAGGGCACCCTCGAAAAACGTATATCGACCGGATCGGCGATGTACTAAACAAAGCCCAAATAAGGAGTACATAACCGTTGAGCGTGTATGACAAGAGTGATGAATGTGAGTGAAGCGAGAGAAGTATGTCAGAATAGATGCGAATGGCGCTCTGTTGTCTCTGCCTACCCCGCAGGGAATAAGGCGTGACGGTTATGTATGTATGTATGTAATTTTAATTGTTTGGGAACTAACAATTCTATAAATTAAAATATGATACAAATATGCTGGTACGATACAAAACAATTAGGCCTATGTTTATGTTTAGTTTACCCACTAACTATAAAGATTTATTTCATAAAAAACACCCTAAAGTAAATAATTAACTACGAAGAAACAACATCTCTTTAGCACGAAATAAATTAAGTACCTACTAAATGAAATTAGGAGCAAGTCTTTGTACTTCATTACAAGAGGTCATCCGTAACATATTACACAAATAGGCCTATTTTATGGTGACTGAATTGCGAAATACCCTAGGTTCATTATGCTTAAACTTTAAAGCTATTTGATTTATGTTATTAAACATTTTCCTAAGTTTTTAGTTTATAATTTTTCAATTATTGCTTTTTAATGTTATCTGTAATTAAATGTCTACTCTAATAGGTATTATAAAGAGGAATGATTTAAATTTTTATAGGTATGATGAATAACCTCTTTAGCATACTACTAACTCTAAGGCCAGCTTTACACCTGTAAGTTTTACTTACGTAAGTAGGGATGCCGCTATCCCAAGAGAGAAATGAGTATTGCTATCTCATTCCAGCTTATACCTGTGTCCCTACTTGCGTAAAACTTACAAGTGTAAGGCTGGCTTAACACATTATACTTATAGACTATTAACATCCAAGTATGCAAGACAGATCATTGCATGTGAAAAAAAAAAAAAAAAAACAAAACTTTATTTTTCAGAACCCCATGACAGACCCTAGCATGATGACAGACATGTTGAAAGGGAATGTCACTAACGTCCTGCCTATGATCGTCATTGGAGGATGGATCAACTGGATGTTTAGCGGCTTCCTTACAAGTACGTAATTTTGTAACTTTTTTAATATCATCAAATTTAAAGAGAAAAAAAAACAAAACTCAAGTGGAACAAATTAATCAGCCTACCTCGGTGTGAAAGACGAGTATATGTACATAATTAGGGACATTTGCAAAAGCATAATTTCATACATACATACATATTCTCACGCAGTGGCGGACTAAGCCCATCAGAGGCCCGGGGCGGCAAAGTTAAATGGGGCCCCCCAGCTTGAAAAAGCATATGTAGTTTAA
>BHDV01035275.1:57344-70886 GCA_005406045.1 Adoxophyes honmai
TAGCTTATTTAACATAGATTTAGGAACTGTGCTTAACTCAATACCTGCCATAAGGACCCTTTAGCCATGGACTGTCACATATGTACTAACAATACATACATACATACATACATATCCTCACGCCTGTATGCCAATTGCAATTGCATACGATATTTCAAATATATCGTTAAATAGAAAAGGTAATAAAGTATAAATATATCTTTGACCTGGACTGTACAAGTGTATTGGGTGTCCTGTCCACTGACCTTCCTCAGGATGAGTCCGTCGTCGAAGTCCGGCGGCTGGCCGGGCTTCTTGGTGTACACGCGGATCAGCGCCAGGTACTCCCACAGCGTCTCCAGCAGGAAGTCCAGGTTCAGCTTCATGTTACAGCTGGAGACCAATTGCTTAGAGATCAATGAACGGGGATGAAGCAAAAGAGATACATCGGGATCACAGACTTACATCGAAATAGATGACTCAAGTGTATGTACAGTCGAGTTCAATAATATATGAGCAAAACTGAGGGTCCAAAAATATCTTTATGACATTGACAATAATGTGCAAAAGTTTACATATTTGGCATTTGTCTGCTCATATATTTATGAACTCGACTGTACTTCGCGTGCCAAAAAAGGAGCAAAAAGGGAGAGAAATGACGCGATTTCATTTAGTTTTGTACCACTTAGATTATGTTTAACTGCTTAGAAACATGACAACTTCAATAAGGCGGCTTCACGTTTAAATCGGTTGCACTAGGACTGTCATCATCACTGAAGGGCTCATGTGACGACGTCACAGCAGGTAGAGAAAAATGGCACTCTTGTTTTTCATACAAATGCAGGAATTCGCGGTATCTTTTTCGATATAAGTCTGTGGTCGGGATTGCAGCAAGTGGAACAGAGTTCGTTCCATTTATCGACCACGACCGCAGTAATCGTCGTTCTACTACCGTAAAATTGCCGCTGGTTTTATCGGCGAAACTTATAGATGGAACGTACAACTTGAGCGCTGTGTGCTTGGCATAGAGAAAACGTGCAACTTTGGGGGTTGTCAGTAAATATTTCGCACGGATTGTAGCACAATTCAATTTAACATGGATTCGCGTGAATTCATGGTGGCGTTTTTTACGAAACGAACGATATTCGGAAAATTTATCAAGATCTGATGACATGTGTCAAGTGTTGGCAGGTGACGTTTTAGTGAAAGCTCACTCCGACCCATCTACTTTTTGCGGGCGAAGTGGGCGCGATGTGGTCGCGAGCAGTGACGTCATCTATGACGTCGAACGATTCGCTCGCGAACCACAGGCCTTGGGTTAGGTGGAACGCTTTAGAGTACAGTCGAATTCATTTATATATGAGCAAAACTGAGGGTTCAAAAATATCTGTACACCTTTATGACATTGACAATAAGATGCAAAACTTTACATATTGGGCATTTGTCTGCTCATATATTTATGAACTCGACTGTACTAACAACCCGCAACAATTGTAACAAACTTAAGTGTTCTCTGTCTACCATTGTGAGAAAGAGGCGTGACAGTATGTATGTATATATGGCAAAATAACTTTACCATTCTCCGATGAATGGAACTCCTCATCGGTTGGTCTGATTGACTTGAAATTTGGTGCACATAATCAAAGGTGACAATGACAATGTACAACAATTGCCAAAAAAACTTGTACAGTTGAGTTCATAAATACATGAGCAGACAAATGCCAAATATGTAAACTTTTGCACCTTATTGTCAATGTCATAAAGGTGTACAGATATTTTTGAACCCTTAGTTTTGCTCATATATTAATGAACTCGACTGTATCGAAAATGTAATTTTTGTTGGTTAGGATATTAAGGATGGGTCAGTCACCTGACGACGACCGAGTTGGGCTCCCGGGCTATCCTGTCCACCTCCTGGATGGAGATCTGGTCGATCTTGTTGTACACGTAGATGCAGGGCAGGTACACACGGTTCGCCAGGATCACGTCGATCAGGTCGTCCGCCGTGCAGTCTTCTCTGAACAACACCTGCGATAGACAACATACATAGGTACATACAATACATACATAATTCTCATGCCTGTATTCCCAAGAAGGGTAGGCATAGGCAGAGCACATGAATTCAAAAATCCAGTGCATCTAGCAATTTCAGGGTTACCAGATGGTTAAACGTGATATTACAGTGACAGGTTGCTAGCCTCACTCACAATACACTAACCCTTTCCCAGAGTCGACTCTTACGACACCAACGGGAAGAAAGAGGGATGTGCTATTCTAACCTGGCACCACATGGGGTTCTAACCCAATTGGTTGATTGGGTCATAACACCAATTATATTTTTTTTAAAAAGGCTGTGGAAAAGACTAATAGATAGATCTCTGTCTAGGCAAATGGTAGGCCTGGAGACCGAATTCTGCAGTGAAAGTTGGGAGTTGTATTTATGCAACCGTTCTTCGAAACTTCGTTAGCGCGATGTAGAACACTTTGACAGTTGATGACGTTTGTGGAAAAAGTTCACAACTGAACGATAGATGGCGCTACAAGACAAAAAACTTTCAATTTTTGTCTGGTTCCTTGCGGCGCAATTTTATTAGCAATCATTGTCTTTTTAAAGCTCACTTATTCCAAAACTCTTACTCAAAATATTATCCTTGTTTGGTTACGCGTTTAACCGAACCCTTTGTAGTTTTCTATGACATCCACAGTAGAAACAGACAGGTGTCATTCTTAACTCGACGCCACATGGCAACGAAATGAAGTTGTTAACATAACAATATTAACAATTAATAAACCTATGTGCATCAAGTAATTTTTTATCTAAACTAAGATTAAAAAATATATAATTACCTCTGCATTGAATATCTTGTATTCGTGTAGGATCATTTGAACCAATTTTTCGTCTACTTTAGTAAGCTGGCATGTGGAATTGAATGACAGACCGCCTCCTTTTTTTTGCTGTGAAAGGGAAAAAAAATTAAAGCACAAGTTGCTGATAAGTTACAATAAAATAAATGTGTTTATGCAGCACCCGACAACACACAAACCTACACACTATACTAATGCTGTAATCTGTTGAATTTACAATTTACAAAAGGGAAAGGCTCAGCATGTATACCCATTTCTTACATAAACTTTACATAAACGTTAGGATCCAGGATGATATGTTGATCTACATTCATACATAATTCCTACTGAGTTATCAGCATTGGAGCAATAGACAAATCTGCACAAAACTATCCATCTATAAACTATAGGAAAACTATTTTCGTACCATATCTTTTCTACCAATTATTCAATTAAACCAGTGAGAATTTTTACTTGAAGTTCCCTATGATGCTGATACAGTCACCCTAATTTTACTTAAGCCTGGTCAAACATAAAAAAAAACTGTACCTTGAAATAGATGTTCGGCTTGGCCTTGTTGAGCCTGATGCCGACGCTCTCGAGCTCCTTCTCCAGCAGCTGCCGGTGCACGTAGGGCTTCGTGGCGTCCAGCATCATCAGCACCAGGTCCGCCGTCCGCGCCACTGCTATCACCTGCACAAATTTTCACAGGTGGTTAAACTTTGCATAGGTGTACCAAAAATATAAGTTAGATCGACAATCTTCGGCTTCGCTGATGAGCAGACAAATACCGAACAAATGGTATGACCAATTCAACAAAAACCTTAGAATTTTAAGCATAAGGTACTATTGAACCAATTTATTCCTGACCCACCATAGAACCTATTCACAGTGAACTCCATAGTGACATTGCATTGCCTGACAAAGGAAATGTTTATGACGTTTATTGTGACCATGTTCTGCAGTGGGTCAGGAATCAGTTGGTTCGATAGTACTTATTATAGAATATGCAATAACAGATGAAATCTTTCTTTCTCGCTCATCTCGCCAGGCAAAATGGCGAGCGCCGGAGTGGCCGGCGTCGCGCGCAGTTTTTTTAGCCAATGGCCATTTAAGATTTTCTAATTCAATTTTAAAGATATTCGAATAATGCATTACGATTATTATTAAGTATACTATATGTAATAGGGATGATGACAGGGTTAAAAATATTTCATTGTAATTAGTCCGTAAGTTGGATTAGGTATAGAAAAAAATTTGACACATATTTTTTAGTTTGTCAAATAATTAAACATCGACAAATCGGTACAGATCATCAAACTTCCTGAGTGGGGGCTCGTAACATCACGTTTGAGTAAAAATTGTACTCAAACGTGACGTCACGCGAAACTTTTAGGCTCTGTATTTTCGTCATTTTTCGTCTGTCAAATAATAGAAAAAATATGGTTACAATATTTTTTCGTAGTCTATCTGACGGACTAAATACTTTTTTCTAGTCATCTAGCCTGTAGATTAAATATAAAGATTGTTAATGGAAAGCCTTCTTGCTCAACCAATGTTAGCCATACATATTCCACTTCACTCAAGTACTTATTAGTGTATCTCACCTGTCGCCCTCTGCCCTTGCCCTGGGCAGCACCCTCAATGATTCCAGGCAGATCGAGCAGCTGTATGTTGGCTCCCCTGTACTCGATGACACCAGGAATACATGTAAGTGTGGTGAACTCATAGCTCGCCGCCTCTGAGTGAGTGTGAGTCAGTGTCGACAGCAATGTGGACTGGGAACAATAATAATTTTGTGAAACTACAAGCCATTACAGATCCTGATCAATTTCATTATAATATTTGGTATGTTTAGTATCAGACATACATACATAAATATCATGCCAATGCCTAATCCCAAATGGAAGCATAATATTTGGTCCAACTAAAGTTAGATCAAAGGATTGTAATAGTGACAAGTAACAGCTTGTTGCACAAGCATAAGAATATTAAATTATCTCCCTAGTCGCCCCTTTCAACATCTACGGATGAAATTGAGTAGTACAATTCTAAACCCAAAAATAACACCAATAAAAACATACATGGCGCAAAATCACCAAGGGTATAATTTTGATATCAAATTTTATAAAAAAAAATGTACAGTGAAATCCGTTTATAATGACATCGAAGGGAATCGCCAAACAGGTCATAATAAGCGGACGTCATACAAAGTGTTACGTAAAAAAAGCCGAAAATGTAAATGTTTACTAATTTCAATAAAAGAAACATGCCTTATTAACTAAAGATAAAAATTACACGTAGTAGTTGCATGTCATTTATTCTGCAGTCTTCTTCAAGATGATCACTAGCCAGCCACATGCTAAACGTTTTCGAGAATCAACAAACATTAGCAAAGGCATAATTGATCAAATTGGTCATTACAACCGGACCTAATTTGTTAAAATAGGTCATAATAAGCGACATGTCACTGTAAGCGAAGTCACTATATTCGAATATTTTGCTAAGGATTTTAAGAAAACCAAACTTTGTTGGGTAATTACGTCATAATAAGCGGTTGGTCAATATAAGCAGAGTCATAATAAGCGGATTCTACTGTATTTTTGCTTTACAAACTAGTCCTGATCATTAATTATCATATCTTTAATTGATGTCTAGCAGGCAGAGCTGAAAATGAATAACTACATAAATCCAATAATATTTTGGTCTCGGAACGGTAACTCCGGGAACTTTCCCAGAATGATGTATTCTTATATTATGTGTGTTGTGTTTAGATACTTTAGACTGATTATGACACTAATCAGCAACAGTAGCAATTAAAGGCATAATTTTAGAACAACACAACATTGATTGCTCTTCTTTTGTTATCTAAAAAGCCACTAGGTTGCTAACCTCATTCATTTATATTAAACTAGCTTTCCGCCCGCGGCTCCGCCCGCGTGGAACTCGGTTATATTGCGGTATAAAGCACAACTATAAGAAAACTTCTTGTTTCAAACGACACACAGCGCCATCGATCTATCATCTATCGATCGATCATCGATCTATCATCAATTGATATCGATCTATCATCGATTGATATCGATCTATCAAGCAAACTATATTTTTGTTTTCCCTCGGGAACATCAATTTTTTCCGGGATATAAAGTACCCTATTATTTAATCCGGATTTCTATCTTTATGTCTGCAAAATTTCAAAGCAATCGGTTCAGTAGTTACGGCGTGAAAGCGGAACAAACAAACAAACAAACAAACAAACAAACAAACTCACTTTCTGACTTATAATATTAGTAAGGATTTGTGTTATCATTAACACCTGAACTCACCTTGCCAACAGATGGAAAACCAATTAACGCTACTCTAGCGTCACCAGATTTGAGCACATCGAAGCCCTCGCCTTTATCGCCGCCTTTCTTCGACGGCTCTAATAACTGAGACCGGTACTTCGCAAGTTTCGCCTTCAAAAGACCCAGATGGTATTCCGTTGCTGCCAAATAACAAGAAAATAACAAATTAATGATAAAAATCAGAAGGGAACGTATTTTGACTTCAATTACCTAATGTTATACATTTTTATTTACCTTTATTCTTCTGAGTTCTGGCAATTTCCTTCTCAATCTCCGATATCTTCTCCAAGATACCCATGTTTCTAAGACACTAGTGGAAGCTTATAAGTTATGAAAACTACTTAATCTTACAAAGCTAACAACGATAGTATTTCAAAGAAATGCTATACCCAAAGCATTTCGGTGCAATAATAACGAAGGATCGGATAAAAACAATCACGATCTGTTTTAGGTTATAGACGGTCTACGTCTACGTCGGTTAACTTGACGGGTTAACTGACAGTGACAGCAACTGCAGTGCATGAAATATGTGATCTGTCTCCAGCAGGTGACAGCCAATCATGCTTGCCATTCATTACAAACTAAATTGTAGTATAAAATTATTCAACGTTTGTCAGTCTGTCCATTGTTGAAAATCAGGAATTAGATAGGCACGATAAGCATTTTTCTCGTTGGTTACGCTTATATGTCATTTTTGGAGCGCAATATTATTTCAGCACCAACTAGTTTTTCTTCAAATTAGTATTTTGATGAACATTAATAGCAATACAACATTTTATATTTTGTGGCCACACGGTGGCATAGTAAATAAAAACTATGTTGTGGATCTTATTTGCATTTATATGGCCTATTCTAAAAATAAACACTGAAACAACAAAGTCTTTAGAAGAATTGGCCGAAAAACACGAAAATGACAAAAATTCTGTCATTGCTAATATAAATAGAGGTTTGAAACATGTACAATTATACAATCCTTTTTTGTCCCAGAATAATAAATTTTACAAAAAGGTTTTTTGTGTGGCAAGAAAACTAGCAAATGTGTCACGACGGGAACAACTCAGGGCCAGTATAGACCGCTAAAGTGGACACTAACATACCGTTTCATCAACATCATCATCATCATTATCATCATAATCTTATTAACTCTATTGCTGAGCATTACTGTTTTGTGATAGAATTTTTTAGGAGATGTTGTTTTTCATTGTTTTGATTTCTTATAATATTTATAATATAATATTTATATTGTTATTATATAAAAAGACGAATCTGCTTATTGAAAATATTTTGATAGTGCTTACAATTTGATTTTTTGTAAGCCATTATTTAGTTTCACTTGTCCTGGTGTTTGTCTGTAGTTAGATTTTATCAACTACTTATTTATCGATTAAGCCGAAATTTAGTACATGTTAATGTGTAAGTCAGAAGGCAATACAATGTGCTCTTCAATTATATCAACCTTTCAACGGCTGGTTTGATTGAACTGAGGTACATGTTTGTGATGGATGACAATGAAGTCAAAAGTTGACAGAAAACACAATCAGCAAAAAAAATAAATTTAAAAATATATTTGTGTACATAAGAAATTTAACATATAATAGTTCGTTTAGTTTCAAATGCACTTCAAATACAATCAATTTGAATAGTCATGTTATGAAATTTTCAGAAAATATTGATACTTACGAAGATTTTTACGATGAAATAGAAATTCAAATGGAACCTGAATTATCAATGAATATTCTATTTTTTGGACCTGCGTCTTCGTTTATGAGACTTGATGCTGAAACTATTCTACATATTTTTAGCAATACTAGGAAACAATTTATCCCAATCAGAAAAGTTCTCCAAGCATGGGACATTATAACAGGTAAAAAAAAAACTTTTTGCTTTGATGTTCTACTTTTGATAACCAGCGGTCACACTTGGCAAGTCTTTGTAAGTTTGCTGCATTGATCAGCATTTAGCACACAAAAAACTGTTACAATTTAATAAGCGGACGTACTTTATTAGTAGAAAATTTACGCCCAAAACGGTTTTTTTTTAAAGGACATAATATGTCATGTGGTGAGCTTGATACTGACTTGGAATCTATAACAATCTAATAATCAATGTCAATATTCATCTTGTAAATCTTGTAATTTATTTTTCACGTGACGGTTTTCAGACGGAAAAACAGCAGCTTATTTACAAGGAAGGGAATTTTTAGCGTTTGGATCACTTTTGAACGTTGTGCCAGAAGAAGATCTGTACTACACAAATATGGGAGATCCGACAGTTCTTAAATATTTCGCTAACTATAAAATAGGTTTACATTCCCGTAAGGTATAAAATATGTATTTTTTTAATATGTACTTGAAATTTATACATACAGTCACGCTAGTGTTCCCAAATGGGGTAGACAGAGCACACGAAACGTGACATAGACAAAACCATCATTATGAGTATGTCACGCTACGCAACCACTTCTAGCATATTTTTAGGTTTGTAAAGATGGAAGAGGTAGAATAGTGACAGGTTCCTAGCCTGTCGCCTAAAGCATACCTAAACCTATTTCAGTGGCATAGCGTGCACTGGTGGGGCCCCGTTTTTTTTTTCTTTTTTTTCCTTGACACTTTGGGGCCCCCGGGAAACGGGGGCCCCGTATAATTGATACGGCAGATACGGCGGTAGCCACGCCCCTGACCTATTTCCTTAGTCGCCTCTTACAACATCCACGGAAGAAATGGAGAGGTGTTATTCTATTCCGACACCACACGGTGAAATTGAAATTTATTTAAGCTAAAATACAGTAGCTGGTAAGACGAATTTCAGAGAAGTTATCGCAAATTAACTATAATTCCTTAATGGTCTTGTTGAATGAAACAAAGTTGTTTTTTATTGTTTTATCTCAGTGGCTTTAATATTTCATTTTAGATCGGAGTCTTAATATCCGCTTACAGGCGTTATTTTGGGAATTCATGGTACATGAATGGAAGTAATGTAAACGGGCTTGGCTATATGCTTTGTGGTTTTCCTCCAATTGATCTCCAAAAAATCAGTCCCCATGTTATGAAAGAGCTCAACTCCGATGTATTAGGGAAACTTCAAAAATGCAATGAGGCTCAAATGAAAGTAAGAAACTTGCAGAATCAGTACAAATATCTGTAGAGTTTTCAGTTTTAGATATTGAAGCTTTAATTTTGATGTTATATTTGTTAGACGTTATACAATATAGCAATTCATCCGGATGCATATGGCGAACCGTATCTATGGACATCTCACGAAGTAGCTCAACTTGATGTCTTACTGAAATGTTAGTATTGCAATCGTTTGTCCAATAATCCCAAAATGAAACAGTGTAAGCGTATATTATTACAATTCTCCATTTTCAGGTATTCCAGACCAAGACGTAGGTTCCTTAAAATTAGAAGCGATTCCGGCAATAACTGTAAATGTCATGAGAGCTTTTCCACAGAAAAAGTTAACTTTTTTTACAAAACAGCAAATAATGAGAATGGAGCCCTTGACACAAAGAATATATGTTTTGAGAATGCAGTTACGATTTAGCATCGATCTAAACGAGCTATCTAAGCGTGCAACAGTTGCTTGTATACCTTTTTCAATTTTGATTTTATTTTTTTACCACATTCTTCTACTATCAATATCTTGAATATTCAAATAAATATAATTAACGAAATACCCTGGTATTTCATTATTAAAATATTTGAATTATTGATGTCACAAGACATATTTTTTTTACATTTGAATATTTTTGAAATAAATAAAGACCGCAATTTTTTTAACAAATATTTTCATAAATGCCTACGAGGGCCCCTTTTGACCATCCCTACCACAGTAAAATGTTTTCACCTCCGTTTGCAATTATCATTCACCATCTTTATACACTAATCCAGCCACAGCGCAGTGTAGTAGCGGTCGAAGTGTATGTTATGGTCTGGTGTTGAGAGTCAGATAGTCGGTGCAATAACTGTCACTGTAGTCCGTTTGGTATTTCAGATTGGATGATCGTGATCCCAATCAAATCCCAATCTGGTGAAATCAGACGGTTAATTTTTCTTTCTTTTCGAGTGAATAGTACCGAATGAAAGGCGAAATTTCATTCGGTACTATTCACTCGAAATGACACGTCTGAACACGGAATGAAACAAAACTGTCGAATGAATTCACTAGAAAAATGAAGCAATCACTCGGATGAACGTTCATCCGAATGAACCATCTGATTAGGCCTTTACCATCAGGTAACCCACTTGCGAGTTTATCTTCTTTGTAAAATCAGTGTTTTATGTGGTTTAACATCTCACTCAATCATAAACATTTATCTGTTGTACAATACAGCACAATTTGGTATTTGGTGACACTTACCATTACCAACTGACCTATTGGTTTATTTGCTTTCAAATTGTATCGGAAGGGGAATACACTTACCATATTATACTCAATTCTAGTAAATATCACAAACATGTTACGCTAATTTTATGAAAAATTTATAAAAAAAAAACAGTGAATGCTAAGCCTTATTTATGAAAACCCATCAACACCAGTCACGTTCGTTCTGATTTAATTTACCTAGTATATGTTTTTTTTTTGGCAATTCGAGTGTCATTCACCCCTAATTATATCTTTTATACTTATTACTAAATGTGTAATATTAAATCTATCAGTTCAGCTTTCCAGCCAAAAACAGTTTTCGTGGTTCTGAAACAAAATTTAACGGACGCTTCCAAATTCAAAAGTATCGTTTTTTATCATCGTTTTATATACTTCCGGTTGAAAGTTAAACAAAGTAAAACAATACTCTGCAGCGCATCAAAGAAAATCTTGATAAAAGTTAATAAGAACTATTATAATGTAATGGTATTAAATTATCATTTATTGAATGCATAAGTGTACATTTTTTAATTAAGAAAATAATTTGACTAAAATAAACTTTGAAGGTCACTTCCACCATTTTGAAATTCATTTCGCCATTTTCTTTTCTCGCGTTGTCAAAAATCGTTTCTGTATTTCGTTTCTTTTTGGAACGCACGCGGAAAACGCGTCGGAGTAGTTAGTGGGAAATATTGAATTATTTTCGAACGTATTATTTAAGATTAATTTATATTGGCAAAAATGCCTCCTGTTAAGCATTATTCGTGTAGTGAAGTAAATCAACATGAATTATCATCGAGATTATTATCTCTAACAGAAAATAATACGTCTTATACACTTACGCAAATAAATGGGCAGAGGATCTACAGGAAGGCTGCTCATGCGTGGTCCGGGCCTGAGCCGTCGAGAAACTGTGAGGTAAGAAAGCTGAAATTTCAGATTTGAATTGAGGCGCCGCCCTGTCGAGACGTCCGCCATAGGTACATCTATTCTATATCTACCATCTGTTGGAATTGTTGGAAACACCTGATTGAGGGGTCTTCTAGTCTAGTAGGTATCCTATGCGGCATACAATACATCTAGGCACGATTTTAGAGAGAAAATTCGCGCAGCGCCTTTTCAAGGTATCTTTCTAAAATTGTGCCAAGTTGTGTGCAGAGTAGTGTAATTAAAGTACTGTATTCTATCCTATATTAGATTATAATGTACGTAGTTCTAACTAGCAGTCGTCAAGTCAAAAAATGCAGAAAAGTCCAGACTTTGTTGAAATTTCTTTGTGCCTAGGTTTGAGATTAAGTATTTCCCGCTAAAAATTTGACCTCGTCGTTTCTTGTTATTTAGCTTTTTGTTTCACAATCTTTGAATAGACCGTGATTATAACCTTATCGGTTTAGGTAGTTAAAACAATATAAACAATCTTAATATAAAAATACACAGTCTAAAAATGAAAATCGTTACACTATACAATTCAATTATGAAAGTAAATGATTTTTTCATACCTAAATTGTAAAATGTAAAGTTTTCGATTTATAAAGTGTACGTTTAGGCCGGCCACATACATTCGGAATTTTTCCGTTCGGAATCCCGAATCAGACTTTCCGAACGCAGTCAATCCATACAAAATCAATGGACCGCCACACACATTCGGAAAAATTCCGTGCGGAATTCCGAACGGAAAGCTTGCGAATGTGTGTGGCGGCCCATAGATTTTGTATGGATTGACTGCGTTCGATTTTCCGATTCGGGATTCCGAACGGAAAAATTCCGAATGTATGTGGCCGGCCTTAAATAAAAAGACACGTCAAGATTGTTTACATTGTTTTAACTACCTAAACCGATAAGGTATAATACAATTTCAGTACATAGTTTTGTCTGATGGTGGATGTCGATACATTTAAAAGATCTTCCTCTGTATTGAATACTTAACTTAGTACTTGGGTGTGTAGGGCGCATGTACCAATAAACGACAGTAGTCGGCATTAAACTTGGCAAGATTTTGAGTGGTGGGGGCGAAGTTCACGCATCGCTTTTGCCTGAGTAAGTAAGCTTATGCTCCACTTGAAATCTTGCCAAGTTTCTTGCCGACCACTAAGTACACTATTTCCATTTCCATACCTAATACGTAATACAATATCAAAAATATTAGTAAGTTAGGTATTACTTACCTATGTACAGTCGAGTTCATTAATATATGAGCAGACAAATGCCAAATACCAATGCCAATGCAATGCAATACAAATGCCAATTACATATTTGGCATATACTACTATACCTTGTTTGTTTAGGTAGTTAAAACAATATAAACAATCTTGACGTGTCTTTTTATTTAAACATACACTTTATTAACCCCTCGTATGCGGGAAAGGAAAAATATACTGCATTCGAGCCTCTTTTGTTTCAATATGTACAAATTATGGTGATTATAAAAATAAAAAAAGATATCCTTAAAATGGATTTTCATTTTTAGACTGTATATTTCAATAAAAAGACATGTCAAGATTGTTTCATTGTTTTAACTACCTAAACAAATCTACTATAGGACGAGGAGCAAAATGTCCAGAGGAAGGTTTTCGCATGGAACGTGAAGTACTTACGACGGTCTCCGTGTATAAGTTGGCAAAGTTTTATTTTTTACGCGCTTTGCGCGGACTTACCCCCACTATTTATAATTTTGCCAAGTCAAATGCCAAAATTCAAATACCTACCTGTTCTTTTAGGCCGGCCACATACATACGGAATTCCGTTCGGAATCCCGATTCGGAATATCCGAACGCATTAAATTCGTACATATCTATTGATGAGCCAAACACAGACTGTAGTTTTTCGTTCGAAATTGTGATATTTTGATATTCCGAATCGGGATTCCGAAACGGAATCCATTTATTAGGCAGGCCGGCCACATACATTCGGAAAAATTCCGTTACGGAATCTCGAATCGGAAAATCGAACGCAGTCAATCCATACAAACCTATGGACCAGCCACACACAGACGGAAGCTTTCCGTTCG
>BHDV01035297.1:0-12149 GCA_005406045.1 Adoxophyes honmai
GACGCAAACTGGGTGAAACGCCTATTTCTGAAGTTTTTCTCTTTGATAAAAAACATACGATGTTTGGAACAAAACTAAAAATTGAATCTCAAAATAGACTAATATAATGATCATATGACATAAATACTTCGTAGAAATGAGTTATAGGACATTTTTATTTTTGCTGTCAAACTTGCCAACTGCACTAAATGGACGCGAACCGGCGAAATGACCCTATTCTCATTTTTAAATGAACTTTGTCACTCACTGTTGTCTCTGCCTACCCCGCAGGGAATAGGGTGTGATGGTTATGTATGTATGTATGTAAATTAAATTTGAAATAAATAAATAAGTAAGAGGCCTATAATAGGATTTCTAGGTATAGTACAGTCCCTGGCGTTTAGTGCAAAACGATGTGCGAACTTACCCCCCACTGCTTCAAACCTTGCCAAGTTAGGTGCCATGGACTAGGTCAGGTCAAGCCCTGGTTTTGTAAAAAATAACCAATCAGATCTAACAACATGTCACATAAGATGAATTAATGTTTGTTTTCAATCATCAGCCTTGAAATCAGGATGTGATTGAATTGATCACAGTGGGATGCACACAAGTGGCAACCTTAATTCTGACTTGTCAATGTTCAGCTGGTGCCGAGTTAATTGAAAAATTGTTTTGCACTGGCAAAGTCCTTCACTGGCTTAAATATTGCCAGATAAGTGTAGTGGTAGACTAAAATGCTTTTAAAATTAGCAGTAGGAGGCTTATTGACTTAAATGCGCTGTCACAATGTTTTTTCGTACGCCTTTTATCTCTTTAAATCAACTGATAACATTGCAGAAAGAAATGGGGAGTGTATTTTGATAATTGGGAAGTTTGAAAGGCATTTTTCTGATAAACTAGAATT
The DNA here is from genome assembly GCA_005406045.1 of Adoxophyes honmai. NCBI lineage: Eukaryota > Metazoa > Arthropoda > Insecta > Lepidoptera > Tortricidae > Adoxophyes > Adoxophyes honmai. The sequence goes on from BHDV01035297.1 coordinate 884, forward strand.
TTGTACTTGGACTGAAACTTTACAAGTCATTGGTTTACACTATAAACCTATACTTTTATACTTTAAAGAGAGTGTGATTACGTACTCCAAGATTGGTGTTTATTTATCCAATGCATTAACGCATGCTACAATACCACTTAACTAATCATAGCGTGGTCTGTTGTTTTTGTAGGCATATTTTTACGAAACAGACATACCTACAGCTTTCATTCAAATGTTCACCTTGACGAGAATGAATGAGTAAATATTTAATTAGGTAGTAACAATTATTTCCAGTCAATATGTAGGCAGTGTCTGTTAAATTCGTCTTCACCCTTCTACAGCGAGGCTACGTAACGTTAGATGAGTAGGTTCATATTGTTCGTGTGTCCTGATGTTTGTCTTTGACTTTGATAGAACTCTCGCCAAATCCAAACCAGCCTTAGGACTGTTCACGGCATTTTTCACTGTCCTGTCACCACCTAGGCAATACCGTAATAGTTAACCGTTTACTTATTCTTTACGTCGGAAGATATAAATACAGTAAGTTAATCCTGATGTTTTTCATATATGTACGTCGAGTTAGTCCTCGGCTAGTTAGGTGACAAGATTTTTGTAGTGGAAATAAGTTGGCGCATCAATATCTCTACTAGTCCAGTAGGCTTAGCACAGCAACGCGCGAGACGATATAGCCATTTTGTGACGCAATTAGATAGGTAAGTAGTGAGATAAAGTCTGTCTCGCGCGCATCTCTACTCGCGCCTCGCTTTGCTAAACCGGCTGGTCGCTACAATTCGACCTAACCCCTTGCGCAAATAGCTAAATTTTTGCACTTTGTAGGTAGATACACCACGGACGTTGCTCCAAGATATTGTAGACAGATTTCCTCAATAAAGTAAGGGAGGATTCGGGAAATAAATCATTTTAGCGGTCGAATTTCCGCTTCGCTCGGGGTGCGACAGCGACAGGCCGGCGCGTCGTTATCATTATCACCCGATCTATAATCCGGACCCGGGTTAGCATTGTCCGTAGATATAACGTACCCTAAGTTGAACGTACTACGGACGCAAACACTAGGTGACTGAACTTTCACGATGAACCCTTCTGAACCATATGTATTAAGAAATTGTCTAATCTGCTAGGTACATTTATTTTGAGATAGCTCAGGCGCTGCTGTTATTGGACAGTAATAACTGAACATTTAGGAGAAAAATGTTTTCTAGGTAGGACTTGTTTACACGACTCCTTTTACTTTCGAAACATCGTCGCACTGTCGTGCTTATTAAGGTTTTAAATAACATACCTACAAATTAAACTTTTATTAGGTGTTGTACGCACTTTAGGTAGCGTTTTAACACACTAACCCCGCGGGAGTAGAAACCCCAACGGCGAATTCTTGATGTCGGTATGTTGCGTGGCCCACCAAGGGGTAGATGTTTCTTGAATTCCAAGCCTGTATTTAGAACGTTAACAGGCTCGGCATTGCTTTGACACGCTGTCACTTGCTTGCACGATCTTGTAACTTAGAAAATCTATGTTGAATTGGACAATAGGCAAATGGGCGTAGCGAGGTAACTAACTCCTCCCACGTACTTCTTACTTGCCTTTTATACTACCTAATTTTGAAGCATAAGAATGTATAATAATTCTTAAATATTTTTTTAAGCCTGCCTTCTTTTACTATAGCCGGAATCCCGTCCCGTCTACCTTGTGCCGGGCCATTTAGCGTCTTCCTACCGCTTAGCGTCAAGTTCAGAATAGACGACGCTTGAAAGACGCTAAGACGTCAGAAGACCTCAAACTATTTTAAAACTAATTCAGTGATACCAAAAATCCCTGATGCTGTCTTAAAAATATCCTGTTCAACATCAAACACTTCTTTATTCATTTTTTACCAAACCCCATTCAGTTAAGGCGTTACAAGACATCGTGAATTCACAGCATCCCTTTCTCTTACAGGCTAAGGAGATTCTGACCAAGGAATCGAACGTCCAAGAGGTGAAATGCCCCGTGACGGTATGCGGCGACGTGCACGGCCAGTTCCACGACCTGATGGAGCTGTTCCGCATCGGGGGCCGCTCGCCCGACACCAACTATCTGTTCATGGGCGACTACGTCGACCGTGGCTACTACAGCGTCGAGACAGTCACATTGCTGGTTGCGCTTAAGGTAGGACCAGAGATTTAGTGAGGGTTGTCTAAACACCAGTGACGGCCGGTTCACACATGTCGCCGTTTTACCGTTTTATCGTGTAATTCGTGTACTTCTTTTTTCGTCGATGGTGTATGTAGTTCTATGAGCGATTTCACACATGACACAGTATTCTGTATACAGTAATCCATCTGTATCCGTCAAAAACGTACCAGTTAAAACGGACTCCCATGTGTGAACAGAGCGTGAGTCTTCGCTCACTCGTAAGTTTGTAGGAGCAAGTCAGCAGTGCCGGTTTTAACACTTCCTGGGCGATGAGATTTTTAAGCGCCCCCCAACTAAGAGCGATAGGCTACAACGGGGTTCATGTGGCGCCCCTTTTACCCGGCGCCTTGGGTGGTCGCCCAACCGCGCCCTACCCTAACGGCGCTACTGGCAAGTGAGACAGTTAATGGAATTGTGCTCACAACTGGACTATTACAGCGCCGAGACTGCTATTGTATGACTGTATCTTGGGTATTTACGCACAATGGTGCACTGGTATTTCTTCTATTTTAAAATAAAAATTGTTTTCCTACTCAAAATCAAAACTGATTCGGAACACTTGTCTGCAAAATTTTACTAACTTTTATATGTATCTCGGGTAATTACGCACAAAAGTGCACTGGTATTTCTTCTATTTTAAATTTATAAAAATTGTTTTCCTACTCAAACACTTGTCTGCAAAATTTTACTAACTTTTATCAGGAAAAGATGTACTTTTTATTGAAAATCTAACCAGCTGTTAGATAAGGATTATGGTACAGGAAAAAGCTCCTCATAACAGTCATAGCCCTTTATTAGCAAGAAGAACTGGTAGCTCTTCGCCCACTCGTGATGCAACATCGAGACTTATTGGTTACGTTTAGAGTTAAGTTTATTGACATTTAAGTGCTAGACAAGGAAGTACATACCCATAACAGAATTATTAGACAATAGGGCGGAGTATGCGTGATATGTATGTGCTCTCGGCACTGCTTTTGACAATCGACTACGACTACACATCAGCCATTGTCTTTCATACATACATACATACATATAGTCACGCCTCTTTCCCACAGGGGTAGGCAGAGACCACTTTGTTCCACTTGCTACGATCCTGGCATACTTCTTTTGCTTCATCCACATTCATTAGTCTCTTCATACAAGCTCGTCGATTTCGGGTACTCTTGACCTGACCTGTTTCTAAAACGTCCGCGATTTGGTCACGGAACGTCCGTCTAGGTCTTCCCCTCCCAACACACCCATTCACACTTCCCGTATAAATCTGTTTAGTCAAGTCTTTCTTACCATACCATACATGTATTTATACCATACATGTATTTAGTAGAATGTAACAATTTGAGTTATTATATAAATTATTTTAGATTCGAAATAAGTCTTGGCTTCTGTTGCTTTCTTTAGATAAATTCAGACTCGATTAACATTGTGCACCACGCCAGGTACAGCTACTTTTTGAGCTCCCAAGGCCATCAAGTATCACTCGCGTTTCGCGACTTGTAATGTTGATAATTTTATCGGGCCTGTTAATTTTAACCGAATCGGTGCGGAACCGAAACCCCAGAGATAAGTGCCTCGAAATAGCGACACCTATTAATAATCCGTGAATTTATTCCAGATTTTATGACTTGCCAAGTGGCGCATACTTAGAAACCGTAAAGAATCGTAATCTCTTTTATAGCATGTTGATCTGTTATCTCCTAAATGTACCGCGTCGCGTTGCTCTGTTGTTAGCTTGTTTTAGGCACAGGTTTGATACCTAGCCGGTCACGTTGCGCTGAGTCTGAAACAAAGCATTATTGGTAACTATGTGGCAACAACAAAGTTTAATTATACCGCCCGATTAATCAGAGCGCTATGTAAATTAATTGAGAGTTTTCAAGTGTGTCGTTATTGTTTTATCAAAACGGACGTGGCGGGACGGACACATGACTGAACACATTTATGTTTATATAAAGCGAGCGTTCTCTCCTAACATCTGTTTTCGTGTATTTTCTGAAGCGTAATAACTCGATGATAACGCCCATACGGCAACAACCTAGACTTTGGCGTAAAATGCTCTTTTTGCAACGTTTCTCATGCCGGAGGCTGTCTGTCAGTTATTTTCACACGCTCTTTGTTCATACATTTGTATACAATCAGAGAAACAGCTTTATTCTGCTCACGATTCCATTCCATCTCGACATTTATTCGACCTTTTTGAAATCAAGTTAGGTAATATTGAGCCGTATGTGCGCTTTGCGAAACTAATTAGTCTTGTTTAGCGCAAAATACTTCGCGGCCTCGCGTGGATGCACACCTTTAGAGGTCAAAGAAGGAAACATTCGATATAATATTGTATTTCCCGTCTTCTGGCCTTAAGTGTGCATTACATATTAAATTTTACTGGAATCTGACATCGCCTGACATTCCAATTTGCTTTGATTCGCTAATAATATTTAAAGAAACATCCGATTTCTTCCGTTCCGAATATTTACTAATGGCGGAAAATGACTCACAGCGGTCCGCTATATACTTTTGTTTATTCCACAATCATAGTTTACGATCTCGCAACGAAAGCACGAACCTATTTCTATTCGGTATCACACTCGGCATACGTGAGAGGGAACTACTTTCTTATCGCTTATCTCTGATAATGCGGTGTTGACATCACACCTTATCGCCCGGTCTATCCGATACTTTCATAATGAACTGTTTCATTGGTTCTCGAAATGTGAAATTGTTTATTTACATCTACGACACGCCTTTGTTTTATTTTGGAATTTCGATTAGCTAATGCGGTTGAGGTGAGGTCTTGGCGTGACGGGTGGACCTTAAAGCACGCAATGGCGATGGCTCTGTCGATCGATGGGAGGGCATGACGTTACGTTTAACTTTATTTATACAGCAGGCGACCGGTGACCCGCGGGCACCTAACTTTAGCAAATTTAAAATAGCAGTTTGTTTTTCTACACCTGTAACATTGAAAAGGTTAGCCACAACAGATTCGTGGGCCTCTAATTATTAGCGGACGCGTGAACTATCGTTTAGACATGTTTTTTATTACAATTTTGAGCTGATCTCTAGTCGAGTCTAGAAAATGTTTTATTGGCCGACAGCTTTTGCTACTTAGAATTGGAAATAGCTATGTGGATAGGTTACTGAATAATATGGTAATAGAATCGGTTGAGTAGTTTCGAGGTGAAGGACAAATAACGTGACTCCTGCTTTGTAAAATATTTTACGTGGGATTAATACTTTAGTATAGTGGTATCCCACTATAAGAGTGAGGATTTGAATCCGTTACAACTGCTTTGATCTATGTATGAACGCTAGTTCTAGTTCTTGACGCTTTCCCAATTCTAAATCTGCTCATTCATTTTAAATGGAGAGATAATCGTTTTTTTTTATTACGCGACGAAGAAGTTTTTAATCGTCATTATTTACCATGATAATCTAAATTAATCCTAAGTACTCAACTAGCGTCTTCGCGCAATTTTTTTACATTCTGCAAAATTTCCTTAAAAAAAATTGACGAAAAATTTTGTTTTCTACGAATGAAAACATTTCTAAAAGCGCTTCAATTACTACTTTTTTTATCAAAGTCTGAACCGTTCTCACGTGTCGACAAATTGCAGGTCAGATACCGCGAGAGAATAACAATCCTGCGCGGCAACCACGAGTCCCGCCAGATCACCCAAGTGTACGGGTTCTACGACGAGTGCCTCCGGAAATACGGCAACGCGTCGGTCTGGAAGCACTTCACGGACCTGTTTGACTTCCTGCCGCTCACCGCACTGGTGGACGGCCAGATCTTCTGCCTCCACGGCGGGCTGAGCCCCTCGATCGACACCCTGGACCACATCCGGGCCCTGGACCGCCTGCAGGAGGTGCCGCATGAGGGACCCATGTGCGATCTGCTCTGGAGCGACCCTGATGATAGGTCAGTGTTACTTTAAGTATGAGAGATTTTTGCGGTTCCGTACCCAAAGGGTGAAAAGGGTCTCGTACTGAGACTTGGCTGTCCGTCCTGTACAACAATCGTAATTTTTTTTGGTATTTTTGGGTCGTAAATATGGGTAACAGGTAGACGCTTGAGATAGCAACGGAATATCTAGTTTTACATCTAATTTAAAAATGAATAATTAAATTAAAATAAGAAAGTATTTAAGGGCTCCATACAAAGACGTGTTTTTGCAGTTTTTGGTACGGAAACCCTTCGAGCGCGAGTCCGACTCGCACTTGGCCGGTTTTTCTGTTACTATTTATTGCAGCTCAAATAACTACTCGCACAATCAGGAGTGAACAGACCTGTTCTGAAATATGGCATTCAAAAGTAAACTGTCCATTAATTGCTTCTTATGTGTTTGTTTGGTTCTTTAGAACTTATGCCTGTTTTTAGGCGAAATAGGATTTTGAACGGTGTTTGAATTTTTAAGACTCGCCACCCTATTCATGGCCTTGTTTCCCCAAGTTCTACCCTTTAAATTGACATGTACAACAGGCGTGTTTTTGATGTGTATAAAAGTGCATAATTATGTTTATTTCTAACAGCAAAAAAAAGTGATGCACGTAATTATGGACCAACAATACTTTCTTGTCATATTTATTCACAAACGTTTATTTAAAACAGCTACACGAATATGGTAAATTAGACACCTGCACCCACCAGATGCCTAAATCAGAAGTGAAATCAAATTACTACATTGAGAATGGTATTACGTATGTTGTTTGAGCAATGGTCATAACTTACAATTGATTAGCATGTGCTATTTTGGTGGTTACATTTCGATGAAAATTTTGTTTACGATCTTGATGACCTTCAGAGAACGTGTTCCAGTGAAGCTAAATTATATTGTTATCAAATTAAATTCGTTGTAAACAGAGTACCTATCATATTATAGGTCGGAATTAAAGTAACACTCGGGAATTACAAGTTTTATAATAGTAGCAAAAATGAGAGCTTTCCATCACATTTCATCCTTGTAACATTTCCGACGGCAAGTTCAATGCTGTTACTAGGTACGTATTGGAAATTATTGAGCTTCACTGCACAATTAAATCGAACACTGCCTATTATTCAATGAACAAAGTGTGTCAGTGACCTATGAACAATTTGAGCACCTTCAATAATCGTTAACTCAGTCAAGGGTACGCGTGAAGCGTCTTCCGCGAGCTGTGATCCAATTAACGAATACAAAATAAATAGTACTCTAGATAACGTTGTTGTGTCTCACTGGTCGATAACTGCTATCTGGAATGCGAGCGACCATTCCCATGTAGATTTCATGATGAGTTTGTTGATCCATTCTAGGGGTCTGTACCTAAAGAGATGTCGAAGGGGATCCAGTTACTGACTTAGCGCGGGGTTTTCTCTCCTGAACTAGTAAATTTCACTAATAATTGTACTACAGTTTGGTTAATAAAAACTAATATAGAGTTGATTGTCGAAGAAGAAACCCTCCATTTACTCGTGTGACGACCTGCTGATTAACGTGTTGCTAAACAGATTTTTCCATGACTTGCTAGACTGTCATTTTTATCTCATGAGTTGAAGTTACACGTTTTTCAGATTTCATGTTTAAAACAGCATAGTTGCTGGAAGTTTTTTCTGCAAAACATGTTAGAAAAATCATGTCATAGTTATATTTTTCAATCGCGTTTAAAATAAAGAAGAAGCAAACAGACTGCAATGAACTGGTAAATGAAGGCGGTGAATACATTAGAGTCTAATGATTAGACAACACATCTGTACTGCATCAAGCTTCTATTTGCATTATTGTCTATTAATAAATAGTTAAACAACAGTGAAGAGCGAGCACGTTTCCCACGATCTGACCATTAGACTTGCGTTGCACTTTTTGCACGTGTAGCTCCGGCACGGGCAGCTAGTACGGCCGTACCAGTGACTCATTAACATGATCAGCACCCAGTCCGGTTGATAATTAATGATGATTCTCTCGCCGGCAAACTACGGCGTTAGTTTAACTTGGAACTTGATGGTGTATGAGTAATTGCAGGAAAGCGCTGTACTTTAAATGTGTGTATCCTTCTATTTGTCTAATACTTCAATATTGAAATTTACTGTGGGAATGAGAATAGTTTTATTGCATCCTCTAAATGAGGAAGAATTAAATAATGCCAAGTTAATTGGGGCATTAATTGTACAATTAAAGTTGAATACGAATTTACAGTTATTATTAGTTATGTAATTCCAGATTTAGGTTTTTTTATTATTATTATTTGCATTTGAACTCCGCCCTTATGCTGTTTACGATTTATTGTAGTAAAATGTGTGACATTCTTTAGTGACAGCATAGGAGTGACATTATTCTTTAACGCTTATTCCAAATATAAATTAGTCGGTACAAGACTACAAGATGCATTTATTCGAGCATTTCGATCGTCTCATTCATTTGGATATTTTTCTGTAAAAATAGTAGAATATTGTAGTAGAATATTCCTATGAAACGTAGCCAGATGAAAGAGACGGTTCAAACGCGTGAATAAACTCCCGGGTGCCTCTAGAAACGTAATTTTGTACTCGGCTCATTAAACGAATGTGTTGGTCCACAGAGGCGGATGGGGCATATCGCCGCGCGGCGCCGGCTACACGTTCGGGCAGGACATCTCGGAGACGTTCAACCACAGCAACGGGCTGACGCTGGTCTCCCGCGCGCATCAGCTCGTCATGGAGGGCTACAACTGGTGCCACGATCGGAACGTCGTCACCATATTCTCCGCGCCCAACTACTGCTATAGGTCAGTACTGATGTCTGTAGACTTTGTACAGCAACGAGCGTGGGATGAAACGCGCGGGATACACTACCTGTCACTTTCTGACGTCTCTAGTTAAACAGTGACTGGTTTAGTCCATCTCGCGCGCATCTCTACTCGCGCCTTATTGTGTTAAGGCCGGCTGTACTAAATCGGTTTAGGTTTGCTTTTGGCGAGAGGTTAGCAACTTGTTATTATTATACCTTTTCCATCTACTTATTTTTAAACTTAAATTATACTAGAAGTGGCTGCGAAGCGTGATAAGTCACGAAAACTCATATGCGTCGGTGGCAGTGAATGCGTTAACGATTTACCTTCCTTCAAGTCTCTACTCTTCCTTCAATACTCGTTTTAAATTGCTGTAATTTATTCGATACTTTTGGATATTGGAGCAGGATTTGTAATTTAGAATGCAATGAAGTCGGTTATGACTCATCTCATGTAGACAGCTGCTATGGCAAGTTGTTAGCAAGCTTAAGCTAAGCATTTAAGCTTTAGCTGATGTACACAATAATGGCCTTTCTGCTATTACCATGATGTAATTTTAAGTTCTCCAATTATAGTTCCTAAAATTCAATTTAGTAGGGGACATCATGTTTCTAATAAGTAATTTAATTACACTATGTTGCGTTAGTATAAAGTGGATTATGGCTTCGTAATATGGGGAATGGTACAAGGGAAGTACCACGGAAATAAACGTGGCTTAACCTCTGATGCTACCAACACATGATATTATTGTTTGTTTACAATTTCAACATGTGTGTCCTTCTAAATCCAAGTATATGGTATATATAATGTCATTATGGCTGTAAAGCAACGTAACGCTATTATGACGCGCACTGCCAACCTAGCACTGGACGTCATACTTTCATCCAATTACCTATTGTGTAAGCTACTAGTTAATTAATTCTACGGGCTTGCTGGAGAGGACAATGGCTGCTGTGTCTAATTTAATTGTGTTTTACAGGTGTGGTAACCAAGCGGCCATTATGGAATTGGATGATGCGCTTAAGTATTCATTGTAAGTTGTTCTCACTTTATTAATATTTACAAATAAAATATTAGCGGGAAATACTTGGAAAGCATTCAGGCGGCTATAGTCTCATTACAATAACAAATGTTTGCTAATCAAATACTAGAGTTTATAAGAATTTAAAGATAAACAGATTATCGAGGTTTAAAATTTATTTGATCGCCTCAACATACATGAAACGTGTTCAGTGGGTAGACTTTTAATTTATTCAAATAGAAACTGGATTTACCAGATTATCTTTACGGTGTGATTATAAGCGCAAAGTGATGACGATATAGATTCGATTGTGGTGATCGAGTCTATTATAATCGGCTTGGCCGGTTGCATAATGGATATTGAAGTTTATGACCAAGGGGAGGCGTCGGGGGTTAGTTGGCTGTGTGCGTTGTGTGCTGATGTGTGTGTGTGTGTGTGTGCAGCCTGCAGTTCGACCCGGCCCCGCGGCGCGGCGAGCCGCACGTCACGCGGCGGACGCCGGATTACTTCATGTAGAGTGCACGTGAGTAACCATGTTGTTTTTCTATGTGTTTGTTAGGGTGATTTTCTTTTGAGAGCATGCCAAGTTAGTATAAATAAACTCTGTTAAGAGTCTTTTTAAATGACTTTTAGGAGTTCAGTGCTTGCTTAAGATATTATTATTTTTTGTTTAAATTAACGACCATTTCTAATTTCAGTTTGTGCAGTCGAAGGAATTATAGTAATCTTTGATGAGTCTGTCATTTATCATCAAGAACTCAATTATAATGATTTCTTAATACATTCACGTCTTTACATCGAGATTAGCTCGATAGGTTCGAGTCAATTGGTGACTCATCATCACCGTGGCGGGTTGCTTCCGGTGATGAGTCACGAATTGTTTCGAAACATCTGATTTATTAACTGTAATTCTGAAGATTTGACAAAAATTCAAGGAGGAGTTGTATAAAAATCAAGCTAAATGTATCAAAATCATCTGGCTCTAGACTTGATAGGTCAGTCACTGATTTCTTAGACTCACCTGAAAATCTATACTCCATTTCATATAACATAATTTTTTTAAGGTTAAATCCTCACACGTTTTCAATAATAAAAAAACTCAAGGCGTCACGGCAAATAGTGATACCGTTTGTAATGAGAACAAAACAACAAACAGCAATATTTGTTATTGCAATAACGATTTCCAGTTTTGCTTTCGGATTCCTGAGTTTATACTTAAACGAAACGGAGTTATAGGTCCTTGTTCAAAGTGCTAACGTGTCTCTTGGTGTTCCAGAGGAGGCGCATACAAAGCAGTCGGGCTCGGGGCTCCCGGCGCGCGCGCGGCGGCGC
>BHDV01035297.1:12175-25346 GCA_005406045.1 Adoxophyes honmai
CCGCCCCCGCTCCGCTCTAACCCGACCAACAAAAGGCCACACAGACCCGCAAATCATTTATGGTTTGTCACCTTCAACTGAGCCAACAATAGAGGAAAAGCCGCGTTACGCGCGATCTTGGGCCGGCCAAGAAGCACAGCGATCGTCGGCGGTTCCGCGGAATCATCTAACCATCAAAGTGACGTGCTCGACTGCTCGACTGACGGCTGCTCGGGATCGCGCGCGTCGCGCACTGGCTCGCCCCCGCCCCCGCTCTCGCGCCCGCTCCGCTCTAACCCGACCAACGAAAGGCCACCCAGTCCCGCAAATCATGCATGGTTTGTCATCATCGCTGTCACAGGAACTCCGACCAACACCACCAAGGACGAAAGGCCACCCAGTCCCGCAAATCATTTATGGTTTGTCACTGTCACAGGAATTGAGCCAACCATAGAGGAAAAAGCCACTAGACAAAAAAGGCCACCCAGCCCTCCAAATCAATTATGATTTGACACTTATGTCACTGTCAGGAACTGAGCCAACCATAGAGGGAAAGCCGCGTTACGCGCGATCTTGGGCCGGCCAAGAAGCACAGTCGCCACGATGGTTTGGCGGCATCGTCCCCGAACAACGCTCTAACCGACCATATGGGCAGCTAACAATTGTCACATTCATTTCAAGCCGACGTTTGCGAAGTAGTGCCCTCACACATTCATTTCAAGTCGAAAAAACGTGAAGTGGCGCCCTCTTTCGATACCCACTGGTCGGACCGGGCGCCGCTGATTCGGTGGGAGCGACACGTCTGCATTACGGCTTAGATCAGCATCATACGGACGAAGGACAACCAACAATTGTCACATTCATTTCAATCCGACGTTTGCGAAGTGGCGCCCTCATTCGATTTCCACTTTGGTCGGACCGTGAGCCGCTGATTCGAGTTGGGAGTGGTATATCTGCATAACGGCTTAGTCACGCTGTGCAGATGTGCCCTCTCTCATGACGGCAGTAGTTCCTGGGCATTTAGAACGGGGGATTTCAAAATATTCTCGAGTCGCTTCTTTATTCCGTTGAATCTGAATTTTGCGTGTTTATGGTCTAAATCGCTTGCAATTGGCATCAGTTTGGCGTGCGAAATGTCCTATCGTTCATCACTATTTCCTCTGTTCAACTCAGTTTCTATATGTCAATGGCGATGCCGATGAAGTTAGACGTAAATCTGCAGTCTTTAAAAGGAAAATCTATTGATAAAAGCTTGAAAAAAACTTCTTAAATCTAATCCCAATACCATTCTGAATGCTCATGGACTATACGGGTTTCCTAGCTAGTGTAATAGCAGGCTAACATTCAGCCTGACGGACCCCGAAAAGACAGCTATACGCCTGTGTGATACTTGTTTAGAACCCACGCGACTTCGTTATCTTACGTTTTGCGGCCACAGAGCTGTATCTTATGTATGACGGAGCTTTTTGATCGTCGTTTTGATGTGTGACGGACTCAATTTCTAACGTCTAACGTTGCATACACATCGTCATTGGTAGAGGTTTTACTCGAAATTCGGTAAAACATGACATCATTGCCACTTTCCGTTGTGTAATGGAGGCTTGTCGTATTTCTTTTCGGCTTCGCAATAAGGCCATGCCTTGTTTGAGGCTAAGCGCTTTCCGAAAAAATATGGTAGGTGATCTCTTAGTAGCAAACGAGGAATGATCTGTTTTGAAGCGTAGAGATGCTCTCAAATCGCGAGGTACAGGTTCGAATTGAGCTTTCCTTTTCGGATAAGATACTCGGAAATCTATTTGCCTCGAAGCTGTAAAAGTGTATCAAGTCAGTTTCTGAGCAGTCCGTTGACTCTACCTGTTTAGCTGTCAGTTTTGGTTGTACATCAATGTCTCGCGTATAAATCCTGTGCTAAAGTGCTCCGTTGTAGGCATGCCACTTAATATTCTAATAAAAGATTCGGAAGTCAGATTAAAATTTGTTGCAATGACCTGTTGTCCAAAGCCAGTTCTGTTGGTCTCGTGTCGGTCGTACCGGCGTGCGAGCGTCGCAGTCGAGGTACAGGGAGTCCTATTGATTTCACACCTGCCTGTTTACTCTTCGGTCTTAAATACTTACAAATGGTTTCAGTATATTTGTATCACCCGACCTTAGCCAGGTTACTATAATCACCAGCGTTTGCGGCTCGTTAATATATTGAATTATGACATAAAAAAAACCTCAAATAAAAACGTTCAAAATCGGCTTGACTATTTTATTTGCGTAGTACATACTCGTAGTTGGTTAATGTTTTTCTTGAACGCTGACTGTGCAGCGCGTGTGGTCCCTCGTCAATAGTCATCCCGCCGTGACTTTCCAGTGGGGACATCCATACAACATGCATACTATTCAATTCCCCTGTTTTGTAAAAAAAATACGTAATATAATGACACCTCGTATATAGTCCGTCAAGCACGAGGTAGAGAAATGCTTGTTAGAGTGGCTGCGATTTCCTAAAGCGTGTTGCGATCAGTGCCTCCCATGTTTTATGAACGCTAACACTTACCGTCGTAGGCGGCGCGTATATTGTAATCCTGGCGGTGTCACCCGTATAGCGCAGTCGAGCGAGCTCCATCACCGACGGCGTGAGCCGACAGCGAGATTAGTCTCTGAACATCTGTTTTATCAGTTGTCTTCTCTTCACATGTCGTTGATAGAGCACGCCCGAAGCGCAACACACGACTGTCAACACTCACGAGAGGGGCGCGGGCCAGTGGCCGGTGTTGACGGCGTGTGCCGCATTAGTTTTAGCGTAATTCCCTGTACTTGTGTCTACTTATTCAGCTGTAGAGGCGCGCGTCCCGCCGCCGTCATTTATGCTGGTATGTTCATTATATGTCCGACAGAATTATTGTATGTATACCTATGTATCAAGACACTTAGACCTCATTAAAGCAGCGTGCATTTGCTACCCCAGTCGTTTTATTTCGCAACCGCCGAGCCCGCCGGCCGCCGCGAAGCACATACCACCATAATGACGCCGCACCCCGCGCTTGTACTGTGTTGTCGCATTCATTAGCATCATGTGTCACCACATACCGTACCGCATCTTCAACTATCTGCAAATCTAGGTTACTGTAGATCAAATCCTCCGGGAGTCCGTTTTGTATCTTTTACTTTTAGTTTTAACTCTTTTATAATTGAAATATTGAATGAATGAACTGTTTGATAGCTTGTTTTAATATTATGGAATTTGTTTTTACACGCGACCCGATTCCAGCAAGCGAGTCGAACTTCTGCAGTTGTAGCGCTCTGAAAATTACGTTTCATGTGACTAAAACTAACAACGCGTTTGTTTCACGACAGGATGGCGTTTCAAATTATTTATCGTAGAGTATTTATACGTGACTAAGAAGTCCATAAATAGCTGTAACATTATATTGTTTTAAATGTGCCCAGTGAGATTTTTGTCGTGAAACGTACAAGCGTGTGCATTTTCGAGTTTTAATTTACTAAATTCTCCTTTTCTTGTGCCACAGTACTTGTACAACAATAAAATAAATGTTTCACAAGAGTGGAGCTTTAATAGTTTTTTTTTAATTTTGTAATCCATTTTATTTAGGGTAATCATGTAAATACCTAAAGAGATCAAGGGATTACATAGGTTGTTATTATTTAAAAATAAGTTTCGAATGTTGCCCGAAATTTAGAATACTTAATTTCAACTACTATATAAAACAAGGTAAGTATGTAAACCTATAATGATAATTTTTTTATATGATGAAAACGTGAAGTATTGAAATCGGGAGTAATTTGTACTGATGGGTTTCGCCTGGAATTTTCATAATCTTTAACATAATCCAGGGAGATTAAAATGTGAATAATTCGGCAGTGTCCTCATCAGAGCTGGCCACTTGCCCGGCTGTACCGAACACCAATCTTGTTCAGCTTTTAGTGAGGCATTTATTTATGGGTTGTTTTCAAAAAATGTGTACCTAAATTAAGGGTTAATAAAAACAAAATAACGATCACTCTCTCTGTGTTACTTTGTTTTTATCTAAGCCCTTTATTAGATACATATCAATGGAAACCATTCTTATTTAACAAATGAAAAATTCCATAAATTATATTTTAAAATTGTATTATTTCGACACTGTCTTAAAAATGGACTGTTTGTCTCTGCTTTCATTGATAATTAATTTCTAATTTGTGATTCCAGGCTTTCAAAACTATAACATAATAATTTATGTACTTCTAAAATTGCACTTCGATTGAAACGCGTGTGTAACATGTTATACAAAGACTCTACCCACCAATGTCACCTGAAGCCACACGTTTCGTTGATCTAAGTATTAAGTATGTAAGTTGTAGGTAAAAAAAGTAATTATATTACCCAAAAATACAAAAAAAGAGTAAGTACGATGAAGAGCTTGGTTCGGGCGAAATATAATTCGTAGAACTAATTACTGTACGCGTAAGGCTAATTTGACTGCTTAATTTCTGGAAGTTTTATTTCCCCCGTTCGAAGCTCTAATACAATTTATAATAAGGCTTTCCTTGCAAACGGCATATATTTATAAATAACTGTTATTATAATGACATTTTGTAAGAGCCGAATTTTCGACTATACCTAGGAATCACGGGAAACGCGACTATTACGCTATTGATAAGTATAGAATGAACAGGAATCGCTACCCAGTCATAATGGCAATAATAATGTAAACACAACCGGATACATAAATTTATTCTTGCAACTGTATTATGCCCGTTGATAGGAATTAGATAATAAATAAAATTAATTCTAAAACAGCGCATTTATTTTGCCCCCTTGTAATTAACCTAAATTAACAATAAATAAGTTAAAGCAGGGTAAGTTTGCAATAAAACACAAAAGGTACGTGAAAATAACTTATTCATAAATAAAACTCGCTGTCGCAGTTAGTATTGCGTAGTTGGTATTGACTAATCTCAATTTGAGAACAAATTGACCAATACCATTGATGCTAACGCAAAATAACTTAATGTAAACATGTCCAAAAATAACCATTTAAACTAAATAGTCTCTAAAAAGAAACAACATGGAAAACGTATAAATTACTTCACTAACTTTGAATGTCAAACACTCATCTTAAGAATAAGTCTAGGTGAAAGAAGTTGTAATAAATTTTGCTCAATTAGAACTGAGAAATAATGTGCATACGCATAGATTCATTATAATTCATCAACCTCGTGTGCGATCGTCCCTGGGAAAGAGGCGGAGCGGGGGGAGCGGGGAGTAACATCGCGCGTCGCTATGACTGCTACCTCACCCCCGCCCCTGCCGCATTCCCATTCACGGTCGCGCACTAGATTAGCCAATACTAATGCATTGGTTTTCCGAGGCTTGACTCAGCCTAGTTTACTATTTTGGAATGACTAACAGTTACAGAATAGATAGAAAAAAGTTATAGAAATTATTGAACATAGGCAGGACTCGCACCGGAACTCTGGATAGCTGCTTCTTATTACACAAAACTTGGGTGTCCTTCAGCCATGTGTGTCATATTTTTCCATAATCTAACGAACGGACTAATTAGAATTACACTTTTTAACCCAGGACACTAGCCTATTATCGGGTATTCGAGTTCCTGTACAACTTAATTACTTATACATAACAATATCCAGTCATAGATTGGTAATTTTGGTATGAAGTTAATTAGGTACCCTTACCTTGGCAAGTTCGTGCGTGTGACACCGGGGAACCTAGTCGCATGGTGACTTGCTGTCATTAACTTCCTCGCCTCGCCGCAAAATTGTGACGAGCTCTCTATGCCACATTACTTATGAAACAACTTTTTTAAAAATCAATTATAGATTTATTTAGAGTTCAATTTTTGGTCAACTAATAATGGGGCAGTAAAGTTACGACTATTAGCATTGTAGCCACTTTTAGCAGTTTTAGGTTTAAACATGAGTCAAGAGGTAGGAGAGGAGGATAGTGAAAGGTGGTGGTGTAGATCAGATGGTAGGTTGTGGATTGTATCCTAGAAAACCTGAATTTTACTAGGTAAATCCGGAGACGTCACCATGGCAACCAGGGACATAAAATGTTGGTTGACCCAAATAATTAAATGCTGATTGCAACAAGGTTCCTCCGAGTGACACGCGTACTAATTAAGGTTGTTAACATGTGTTGGTAAGAAATGTATATAAATATCAACTCCTAACTTAACAATGAAAACTTGTCATAATTTTCTGCATTTTTAAATATAAAAAGGTCATTGTCATGCTTTCTTCAAACTAATTCTTCAGCATACCTATAGTCCAATGTCTTTGCGTGGTAATATTAAAAACAATATATTGACAAGCACTGAAATATATTTACATAATTTACATGTTAGTATTTCAAACATGACTTGGTACATAATACTTAAAATGGGAAGTGTTCTCAAATACTGTTATTCATTCAGTTGCAGACAACAAAGATAAAAAAATACATCCATCGGATGATACAATATTGATAAAGAATCTGTACCTAACCAAATACCTTGAACACCGTTATATATACATACAAAACAAGTAGATATAATCGATCCACTGACTACCTTGTCACATGACAAAAATTTGTGTATTTGTCCGTACTTAGTTGAAGTAGGTATGGAATCCATTTATTCAACAATGAAAACTAAATCATTTTTTGTAAGATTTAAGATACAAGATAACTTCAAGGGGATTTGATACAGGCGTAAATTTTCGCTAATCCCTGTATCCTTCATTGATTCTATCACTAAGAAAGAGTGCGTCTCTTTCGATAAACGAGAAAATGACACGGGTTCTGAAATTGTTTTACAACGAATATACCATAAGTAGTTACAATTGGCCACAAGCATTTAGTTGCAGCTATGTAATATCTCAAAATATCTTCTTTAGCAAAAAGTTTAATTTTCCTAATTGTGAGCTTACATCGAAAAAACACCGAATCTTAGCTTTACAACACTATCTAGCTTAGTTCAGTCTCTCGAGCCTTTACAATTCTTAATAATTTTCTTGATGACTTGATCTGATTCATTCTTACAGTCTAAGCGCTCTAAGTTTTTGGATAATTGACAGATATACAAGCACAGAAAAAATGGCGACGTGCCCTAATATAATACAGTAACAGCAGAACTGAGCACGTTAATTGTCCACATTTAAAAAACTCACCAGGAAAATAAAAAACCTGATATGAGGGCAGCACTTTTACGTTTTATATAGCAACATTATTTACACTATTTGCTTTCTATACAATACGTTGACAAGCGGTATCAGTGATCGTATAAGGGAATGTTATCTAATCCTCAGACTAACTCGAGCAAAATATCTTAAAACATTGTGAATTATTTTGCTTTCGCGGATAGTCTTCAGTATTTTAACGCACAAAAACTCGAAACAATATTTTCAAGCAAAGCAACAGCGATCTTGGACAGCAAGTGTCAGTTTAAACTTAGTGATGCCAGTGCGAAAAAATAGTTTAACTAATTTCCGCAACATTGCCAGGGTTTTTATTTTCCCGGTGACAGGGACACGTCAAATCAAATCACCATCGGCGTTGCTTAATCGATCGATCGTAACCCTTCGGCGGTCTACGAGACCTTCATGCCGGTGTCCAGCTGGAGCAGCTGCTTCATCAGCTCGTAGGTCGAGAAGGAGGTGGCCACCATGGGGATGGCGCGGATGTAGTTGATGCTCATGCCTCGGTACAGACCGCGGCTGATGCCGTTCTCGCGGTAGATCAGCGTTAGAGTCTTTATCATACCGGTGCTGGAGAAACGTTACCTTGTGAGCATTAGCATGACGAGCACGTGAAACCCTTTCACAGAGAGTTTGAGGCTGCCTGTCCACGGGAGCGGAGCGGTGAGTAAAAATCCACCAATAGAATTACATAAAACCTCTCTTCAGTTGATGCAATTCTATTGGCGGATTTTTAACTCGCTCACCGCTTCGCTCCGCTCCAGCGGACAGGCAGCCCTGTACTTTACGGCAAATGTTGACTGTGAAAGGATTTTACTGAGATGTATGTTCTTGTCAAGCGGAGATGATACTATGACACGTATCGGTGGCAACGTCAGATGTTGATGATTTTCTAACCTGATGTAGTGTCCTGTGTCACTTTTAAGATCTGTTTTGTAATGCGGGCTATACACGTACCGATGCATCGTAGCGATTAATGTGTGCACACCGATTTGCTCATCGATCGTGTGTGTACGAGAAATGATAACAATTTGGTATACACACGATCGATAAAATTGCGCAAATAGGTGAGCACAGATTAATCACTACGATATATCGTTGTATGTAGCCCGCATTACGAGTCAGTAAAATTGTATTAAATAGTTTGCGTGTCCCAGTGATGGCGATGGAGTCGAATGCTAGCATTTGTCACGGCGATTTATTCTGATGTTGCCGCCAATACGTGTCACTATCACTAACATAGCTGTGGATGTGCACTTTTGATGCGAATTTTAAGTTAATGAATAAATCACTCAAAACAAAATAAACGCTTCTATTTTACGGCCTCTATAACTATGAAAGAGGTTTTATTTCCGGCTATGGAACAGCGTTTCTAGCTTCACGAGTTGTTTCCCCACCCCAAGGTTAGGCAGAGCAGAGGGTCACTTCGAAAGTTAATAACAATAATTGAAGGTAGCAAAATTATACACCAGTGGAAGTGAAGTGATATTAGAAATCGATGAAGTGTAATTATAAATAGCATCCAATTCGTTAGTTGATTTTGTAATATAGTTTAAGTTAAATACTGCCAACCAAAGAAAAACGTAGTGGTTCATAATTAAACTTAATGTTAGAACAGGTCACAACCTACCTTCTGCATTGTTGCTATCACCATGTGCAATATCATGCAATCAGAAAACATATAATTAGTTCATGAAATACTTAGTGCTATGTGCTGTAAAAGGTATAAGTAGGGAAACGAGATATGAATATACCGATATCAAAAGGGAAGTCTGTGCAAAGAGAGAAACAGCAAATACTAGTAGGTACAAAAAAATCCCATACTTTATGCATTGATATCTCGAGACCCTAAGAATGATTAGTCACTGAAAATAAAATTATCAATATAAGAAAATAAGTACCGCGACAACATAAAGTTATACCTCTAGAAGTTAGTTACATTACAAGACCAATTTTATCATAATCTCCTGACGACCTGCGCGCTATACATAGTATGTACATAAAATAAAACTCATTTGTAACTTTGTCTATTGACATTAAGGGTCAGTTTTGAACTGCACATAACTTGACGCCGGTCGTCAGGAGGATAGAGCAATTAATTTACAAAGAAAAAGGATAAAAATATTCCCAAAAAGTCTGACTCGTGAAGGATTTGAACCTCCGCCCTCCGATGTTCAAATGTTTAGTTTATATCGGCACTCTAACCTACTGAGCTAACGAGTCGCTGCCAGACCGAGCAAATCCAGCTATCGTATTGTGCAAAATGACGTCAGACAGGAAGATGAGTAATAGGTCCTGGCTTTGCTCCAATACGGTAGCAAGGTTTGCAATAAATGTGTATTTCTGCAACTCGACACATCACAAAACCAACTATCCCAGCCATCACAATGTATACTGACTCGTTTTAAACAGTTCATCATCAGAGTAAGTACAACCATTCACCGTGCTGTGATCGGAGAAAGTGCTACCAGTTGTTAAACCTCATCAGTGTTTGTTACCAACTTTTAATCCCTGACACAGAAAGATAGGTGTTATAAGCCTATAAGCATAGTATCGTTGCTCGTGAACCGACGTACCGATATCGCTGCGGTTTTTTTTAAATGCGACATTAGGTTTCCTTGTTAAAATTGTACCTACATAGTTTAGAGCTTTAAAGAACAAAAGTTAATTGATTCCTTTGTGTAACGATGATAACCTATAAATTTTGTATAGGTAACTTTTGTTACACAAAGGAAGCGGTCGCAATTTTGTTTTTATTAACCCTTAATTTCCTTTTTTTTTTTCGAAAAACCACTCTTAGTGATTTTCCAGCGATTTTTTTTATTTTTGCATCTAGCAACTCGAACTTGTAGTTGGCAACACTCACCCGAACTTGGCGGTGGCGGGATCCATGCAGGCCAGCTGCATGCGGCGGCGCGTCACGTCCAGCGGGTACGACACGCTCTGCGCCACGGCGCCGGCTAGCCCGCCGCAGACTAACTTGCCTGGCACCGTTAGCACCAACCCGCCTGGACATAAGGGTTATTTATTGGTCACGTAACCGCCGCCACAAGACCGGCATCGATATGTCGCAGGCATATAGTAACATTCCGCCGTTTACTTGCGGCGTCGTCAGTTTAAAAATACGTGGTTATATGAAATGCCGACGGCAAAATGTAAGTAAACTAATGCAATTTCGGCGTTGGTTGTAACTCATACTTTATTCAGAAAACAGTTACATACATGTAATGTTTTTTTTAATGTTCATCTACTTCATGATATGGTCAAGATTATTTGATCATTTCGTAAAATACATCAATTACCGATGGCACAGCGAGCGAGCAAGACCCCTCGGAACGGATACGACTCGGACAGGTTAGGTTAAAAGGCCAAGGGGGGAGCAAAGCGCAGCGTGCCCTGACCGACTGCTCGAATAATATAGAGCCACGAGTCTTTTTCTTCAACTCCATGCTCTTATTCTGGACTAATAACCAACTTGAGTTGCACTTGTCTAATTGGACGTGTCAAATGATTTTGTATTTCGAATGTGTTGACTCACTTCATAATAAGCTCCAAACACACTGACAGCGGAAGCGGGTGGCACGGCGCGGTGGCGTGACGGTATCCGTTTTAATATTCGAAATTCAAAAGTAAAAAATCGCGTACGAAGCTCCGGCCGAGAAAAAAAAGCGCTTTGTACCATCATGCCACCGCGCCGCGCCGCTATCATTACGCTGTCACTGCATTTGGAGTTTAAGCAAAATAGTACTGGTTCTATGGAGAGTGAGTCTTTGTAAATTAGAATTAAAAAAAAAACTGGACCCACCAGTATTCCTCTCGCACTTGCGGCAGAGCGAGGTGGGCAGGTACTTCATGCAGACGAACTTCAGCGACTCGAAGCAGTAGAAGCTGAAGCCGGCGTACGGGACCATCCCGCACAGAGTTGGCACGAAGCCGCGGTACAGCGCGCGCACTCCGCCTTCCTGCAATATTACGGCATACTTATAACTAACTTTTGCATTTAAGACTAAATGTCATAACATTAACTAAAGCCCGGTCGCGGAGCATAGAGAAATTCCAGCGTTGACCCACTGGAACACGTGCGTCATACTGTTCGAGCGTGAGGGCAATATTACTGCGCGCGTGCGACTGAGATAGATAGCAGTGGGTCAACGCACGAATTTTTCTGTGCTCTGCGATTGGCCTTTAGAGAGTGTAAACTAACTTTAACTCCCGCGAGTATAATTTAGGCCTTACAGAGGCCTTAGCAAACACTTTATTGTACAAAAGAAAAGAAGATAACACGTCACACAAAAAAATTCAAGCAAATTGGTAAAGTACAAAGGCGGACATGTCCCTTCAGGGATCTCTTATAGCCAATCTTTCATGACAGAGAGGAAACTTAATTACTGAGACTGACAAAAAGAAAGGCTACAATAAACATAGTGAAATATCGTACGTCCAAAAAAATATTCACAAAAAGCTACTGTTTTTTTTTATTAATATCATTTCAAACTAGATATACAAATACAACAACAAAATACCCAATACCTGTAAGAAAACTGCAGTTATAGCTTTGGTGTATGCCACGTCCGCCTCAGGCGTTCTCAGAATCAGAACGAGTACCTACTCGTATATCGAAGATGGTTGTCGGACATAGGATACGCGCTTGCAATAACAGCATTGACGAGCAAGCGTGATGAAAAAAATACTTAAGTATTACCACGTGGAATGCGCGCTTGTTTCATCCAAACTGTGTTTATTTCCAGATAGGAAAAAGGTTTTTAAATGTAAATAGTGCGTTGAAAATTTCAAATTTCGACCTACTCTTCATAGGCGAGTCCAGATCAGAGGCGGTATCTATCTTGACAAGATTTTAAGCAGTGTCTGAACTAACCCCCACTACTTAAACCTTGCCAAGTTAGCCGCCGGGGACTGTCTCTGTACGCACCGTCCGGAACATAGTGGAGGCGGCGTGCACGATGCCGGTGTAGCGGTGCTCGCCGGACACCTGGCAGGACAGCCGCGCGCGGATGGTGTCCAGCGGGTACGTCAGCGTGACAGCAGGGCGGGAGCTTACCCCCACTACTGACACCTTGCCAAGTTAGCCGCAGGGGGCTGTCTCTGTACGCACCGTCCGGAACATAGTGGAGGCGGCGTGCACGATGCCGGTGTAGCGGTGCTCGCCGGACACCTGGAAGGCCAGCCGCGCGCGGATTGTGTCCAGCGGGTACGTCAGCGTGAAGCAGGGCGGGAGCTTACCCCTATTACTAACACCTTGCCAAGTAAACTGCCGGGGACTGTAGTCGTTTAGGCATGACGTAACACGTGGACTGAGCGCAGTATCAGTATCCAACTAGTATAGTACGGCGACAAGTGAACTAAGTTAGCAAGATAGGTATAGATCGCTGGCTGTTTCTTCAAGCCAGTGAACTCCTAACCTCCGCTCGCATGTCCTGCTACACCTTGCCAAGTTAGCTGCCGGGACCGTAGCCTTGGGCGCAGCGCAGACGACCGACTTTCTGTGCGATC
Organism: Adoxophyes honmai; assembly: GCA_005406045.1. NCBI lineage: Eukaryota > Metazoa > Arthropoda > Insecta > Lepidoptera > Tortricidae > Adoxophyes > Adoxophyes honmai. The sequence continues at coordinate 24,851 of BHDV01035297.1, forward strand.
GAGTCTGCGGTGCACAAAAACTCTGAATGGATTGTATGCATTGTGCGCCGGACTTTTTGCGCGTCGTGTGCGTTACTGCATAAAATTCCATACGTTATATTTTCACAGACTAAAAAGGCCGTTGCGGATAGTCTGTCGTCTGCGCAGGGCCTAAATGTAAATCTGCCAAGTTAGCCACCGGGGACTGTAGCCTTGTTGTAGTCCAGCTGTTAAATGTACGCACCGTCCGGAACATAGTGGAGGCGGCGTGCACGATGCCGGTGTAGCGGTGCTCGCCGGACACCTGGAAGGCCAGCCGCGCGCGGATGGTGTCCAGCGGGTAGGCCAGCGTACAGCAGAGCGGGAGCTTACCCCCACTACTAACATCTTGCCAAGTTAGCTGCCGCGGTAATACGCACCGTCCGGAACATGGTGGAGGCGGCGTGCACGATGCCGGTGTAGCGGTGCTCGCCGGACACCTGGAAGGCCAGCCGCGCGCGGATGGTGTCCAGCGGGT
>BHDV01035330.1:5004-18543 GCA_005406045.1 Adoxophyes honmai
AAAAAAAAAAAAAAAAAAAAAAAATACAGCCGAATTGAATACCTCCTTTTTTGAAGTCGGTTAAAAATATGCTAGAAGTGGTTACTAAAAGTGAACTTTGATTTCGTGTTATGCCTTTTTTATTTGTTTTAACACTACAATATCACGTTTAACCATCTAGTCACCCTGAAATTGCTAAACGTGGCACTGGATTTTTGAATTCAAGTGCTCTGCCTACCTCTCTTGGGAATACAGGCGTGAGTATATGTATGTATTTGTTTTAATAGCACCCCCGTTTGGTGCATATTGCCGATTAGGTACTAGGGTTCGACAGGGGTCCAAGTCAACTCGTCAACAAGCCTACTTAAAGTTACGGAGAGAAGAGAGTAATATTTTATCCCACACTTGTGGGTAAAATGACGCGAGAAAGGGCGTGATAAAATTATGCTGACTATGATAACGTCTTTGGCTCACTATAGGCCCTGTGAACTATGGTAAAACCCTTTTCTGACAGTAATTATCCTAAACATTTCATTTATATTCATATAACTTTATTTTATTCCTGGAGTTTTGAATACTTTAGTAGATACTGACAAACATGTAAGTAAGTAAGTAAGTAAACACTTTATTGTACAAAAGGAAAAAACACAAATTACAAAAAACAAAAATTGAATACAAAAATTGAAACATGTAAAAAATATGTGGATATTTTAGATTTTTACAGCAATAGGAACAATCCAACTAATCAAATATACGCATCGGTATCGGGTACTTCTAGTTTGGCCCCTCTTCATAACATAGCCAATCCGGTCGATATACGTTTTTCGAGGGCACCCTCGACCGACTTGACCTACACACTGCTTTCCAAACTTTTTTGATGTGTTTATATGCCAAATATTATGAGGTAGGTAAATTCCTACATAATAAATCAATTGCTTAGTAGTAGTTCACTTTGCTTCGTAAAGCAACTCCATAAATAAGATTGCCCGACATATATGTGATTTTTTTTTCTATATCTATTTTATTTCACAGAGAATTTCGAGCGCTGACCCACTGCTATCTATCTCTGTCTTTTCTCTGTGCTCCGCGACCGGCCTTTAGTGAAAATTCTTCGTAGGTGTAACTGGTAGGTATTATAAGGATCGATTTGACCAAATGAGTTCATAAGCCTCAGAAAAAGTCACTTTTACCGGCTTTTTTCGATGTAAATTTGAATTACTCGTAAGTAAAGAGTGACTTATTCAAAGAACTAAAATCACAGACAAACTTTTATTCACTTGGTTAAATCGAACCTAAGAAAATATCGATAATATCTGTTACTCGTACTGTGCTACGAAAAATATTATGTCAGATATTTAAGTGCTACGCAATTTCCGTAGACGCAGCGTAGCAGTCGCATTAAAAAAAACAAGTAGCTTCACTCAATTCGCCGTATCCACTTCGTAGCGTGTAGCCTGTATAGTATCGTATAATAGTATGTACCTGTGTATTATCGATATTTAACCATTTCAACCATTCCTTCACGAATCCATTTGAATGCGGCTCGACAGGAGTTATTTTCATGAGTACTCCTATTAGTACTTATAAAAGGAACATGTGACAGCCACAACGCATTTCATAGGCTGTCCAAAACTACAGAATTGTTCGAATACAGACTCCCAATACTCACGTAATGGGGAAACTTTTCTGCTGAAGGCTGTTTTCCAAAAAGCTCGCAGACATCCGGCTTGTGAGAGAAAAGAAAAACTTTTAATTAGTTAGCACTTGTAAATTTCATCTAAGACTCGGTGTGAAATAAATTCGCTGCTTTACTTGATTTATGCCGGTTATTTAGATTATAAGATGGGTGCCACTAAATGCTAATTAATGCCTTTCATTATAATTGATTACGTTTTTTATACGGCGTGGCATCACTCGTAATTGGGAATCGTTAAAAGAGTTTCATTTTCAACGTTATTCTTGTATCAAGTTTTGTACTAATATTATTTTTTGGAAATAAATACTTTTGCGACATTTAAATAAAATTTGATTAAGGTTACAGTAACTCTTAACTCAACATCGGGTTAATATTTATGTGATTTCTCTTAATTCAGGAGAACAGAAATAAAATTGACAATTGTATGTAAATGTCATAAAATCAACCCTAAGACATTTAAATATCTCCGCAATGAAAACGACAAATTATAACAGTCTGACAATAAATCAATGTGATCGAATTACACCACTTAGGGCCGATTTTTCAATCACCAGATAAATTTATCTGCCAGTTAAAATTATTGCTATCCTTTTTTCGTGTCTTATAAAATAAAAGTGACAGCCAACACTTATCGGACAGATATGTTTTATCTGGTGATTGAAAAATTAGCTCTTAAATTTTGCTATTTTTACTTTAAACAAAACTACTAAATCAAACATCTGACATTCTCCCATTAGTTGAGCGCTCGTATTTCAATCATTCATTTAAAGCGTCCAGCATCTAATCCCGAGCGAGGCCGATTCGCGGGCTGTAAAATCCTCAATCTGCTACGGAACCACTTAATGCCCTTAATTTCTGGTGCGGCAGGTATTACGTCCCTCCGTATGAAATTTCCATGTAATTGCATATTCCGTAACATCACTTTGTTAGGTAACACTACCTGTAGACTTAGTGGGCATACGCTTCGTGTTAGGAAGATTATACCGTGGTTTACATAGTGTGTTGCTGGAAGGTTAGAACGGGGTTACGTTAGAATTAGATGGTATACAAAGGATAATGTCATGTGCGTTATGGTTATAACCTCCTGACACCTCGCGTCCTTTAAAAAGTGCTAAATAAACCATAGCATTTCTCGGCATCTTAGTTCTAACACGGACGACCGGCCTTTAGGTAGCATCAATTCTCGAGTGTTTGTATTTCCGCGCTAAAACAGTTTTAGACCAGCGAGTGCTTCGAACCAATGAAATTTGAGCAATGGCGATAGTTGGTCTTTGATTATTGGCAGAAATATTTGAACTAGAATCCACCATTTTTGTGACACGTGCTCAGAAGTTCACGATAATGGCGGCAGATGGCCGGCGCGGCCACGAAAACTTAATATGTATGGTTAAATTAACTTGTTTTGATGTAGATATTTATAGGCTTTCTTTTACAAATATACCTGCTTTCGAAATCATGTCATTTTACCAAGAAAAAAAAACTATTGAGTAGATATGCCTTCGTAAATACATTAAACCTATAGAAAGGCACTTAGGTCGTTAGACTAGTTTAAAGTATAAGGATTAATCTTATAAAAATCAGTTTCAACCTCTGAACTACAGATAGTGTACGTTTCTTTTATATTCCTTTAATTATTGTATTTATTTAATATTAATTTTGCCCATGTAGTAATTGGGTTTAGGTACTCGTGTGGTGTCGGGCTTAGAATAGCACCCTTCCATTTCTTCCATAAATGTCGCGGGGGGCGACTTCGAAAATAGGTATGCTTTGGGCAAAGAGCTGGCAACCTGTCACCACCTCATTCACCAATGTTTCAACCTAAAATTATGCTAAAAGTGGCTACAAAGCGTGGAATAGTCATGATTTTGGTTTTTTTTTTTTGTATGCTTTGCCTATTTCGTTTGAAAGTACAGGCGTATTTTTGTTCAGCGTTAAAACGCATTTTTGTTACACATTACTTTGTAATTACATAATTATTTGGATTGTTTTTTTGATTTACTTTATTAATATATTTATGTCTAATGGCCGGGTGTCCTTTACAAAGGACAAAAAATATCTAAACGTGAATGTGCGATTTCACTTCGTCAAATAATAGCAAAACACATTTGTTTTAGTGAAATTCCCGAAAACCGCTGGTTTATATTTAATTTAAGATGGAAGTTCTCGTCCGTAACGGCCAAAACAGTTTAATGCTTTGTAAAGCACATTCGTCCGTGGTTGCAAGTGATTGAAGTTAATGCTCGGGTGTCAGGAGGATAATAATGGTTTATAAGCAGCCGTGGTTGCCAAATGGTATAACCAATGATCTCTTGACAGAATGTCTCTTTCAGAATTTATGTCCAAAGTTTACAACGATGAACGAAAGTATTGTGAGTAAGCTTGCACACTATTGTGTAGTTAAGTTTGTGTAAAGTTCCCAATTCCCATTAGGTCAGTCTCAGACTAAGATGATACTTGTGCCCAGCCGTGGGACTTTAAATAGGCTGAGTGTTGGTTATGACATGACTTACAACTGTGAACTTTTTGCTCGAAAATGAATTTTCTAAACGAAAAACGCGCTCTGTTGAAAGTTAGGTTTTGTGTGATATGCGATATCTAAGTATTTTATTGCTTAGAGATGAAGGTATTTGTACTCGCGTCAAAGCAAAGAGTATCTTATACAAGTGAAAATAAACCCGAAAACACTATTGCGAATCCCATCAACTTGGATTCAGGGTAATTCGGTTTTCGTTCGCCGTCAATAAATTTCAGACTCAAACAATTCGATTGTTTAAAGCTTTCGTAGTTACACATTCATTTTCATGGTTTCTACGCGCGTGGCTCAAGCGTAACAATTGTAAATAACATGGCTTGTTTTCGTGAAAAATGCGTCCATTTATCCAATGGCGTATACGAATCGGCAATCAACATTACTGTAGGCAAGATTGATGCACTTTTTGATGGAATTAATGGCCAATGGTATTACAAACTTTGCGTGCTGCTGCGTCAATATCAATGTAACAGCTTCAAAAGATAAAGACTGTTTGGTAATTATACAATAAGAGTATAGAAAGAGGATCAGACTGACTCTACATTCTTTAGTACAAATCCTTGGACTTAAAACAAAATTCCCTGTATGATATCTATCAATATCACTAGATCTCACTTTCTGCATTATTTTAAAAATCTAGGGTAAGCGGACAATTTTGCCGCTAAGTTATTGGCGTTTAAAACCCAACGATCAACTTGATGACTTAACGCAAAATTCCCGAATCCTCAAGTTTAAACGTTAACGATATTCTATTTGAGTAATAACACATTTTTATTTGGACAGACCTGAACAAATACGTAAAGGTATTACGTTGTCAGGGGATATATTTCACAAAAACAAAATAATGCTGTGAAAGCGCCAACCCCCGGGGACAATCTCAGGAAGGATTCCGTTCGATTTATAAACAAAACCTGGTAAAGGTAAGGGTTGTCAAGGCGTCCCGTCACTTCCCTTCATGTCACGTGAACGGAATAATGCCACTTTTTGACACAAGGGGGTAACAATGCCAATCTACGCAAACATCTTCTTTGTTATCTGACCCATTGTATTACCAATTGTACGCGCCCTAAATACTCGCATAACGCCGCCCTTGCCCTAAAATATAAGGTTTATTTTACCTTAAATAAGGTCGTGATCCTTGGTACACGGGAAGGGCTTAACCAATATAAAGTATGTTACATCATTACCAGGGAAAACCACGAAAAACGTAGAAGGGACCGGAATGATAACGCCGATCGATCGAAAGATAAGGTACGTATTAGGTGAAGGTAGCCTTCAATACGAGATTCACGTATTGCTTGTATTTGTTTGGCTTCGGAATAAAAGGATTACTCTTCGAGATAAGAAGCTGTTCGCGAAATATGTATGATATTATTTAAATAAGCTTGATATTGTTGTGTTAGTACTCACTAATACTAAAGGATATACAATACAGGTACTAGCTACAAGAAAGAAGTCTAATCATACAAATTTGATCCGTAGATTTATGGATAACTATCCTATTAGATGGATTATTTCGAAGAAATATTTCAGTACGCTAAAATTGTGCCAATAGTTCACAGCATTGGGCATAATTTAGATTATTTTATGGTTTTCAAAGCTGTGACTTAGTTTTTTTCGTTCATTTCGTTTCGGATCAAAGAGTAAGGTACGTAAGGCACTGGCAGACGATTCCAACTGCATCCAAATTCCTTTCATTCCCGTGTAAAACAACCCTGAAAACATCGGAACAAAATAATTATTACGTACCTACCTAATGTTTGCCAAATGAACAAGCTAAGAAACGGAATGCGATAATTTTCCTCCCACTGACCCGCTTTCTTTATCAAAATAAACTGACAAGAGCTTTAATTAAAACTGGTTAGGGGACTACCGAAATTGATTAGATTTTTTCCCCTTTCCATCGTCTATCCATCACTTTGCAATTTTGGGGCCTGCGATTGGAATTTGAATCAGTAATTAGTTCCACGTTTGCAATCGTCGGTTTTAAGTTGTTCGATAGGTATTTTTCAACGGAATCCGTTTCCTTTGCCGAAATTAGAATTCTATTTGTGAAGGAAAATACATGAGATTGGTACTTTTTGTGAGATCTTTAAATAGTATTCTAATTTAGAAGTTAATTATGTAAGAAACGTCGACCGATAAATTTAATTTAATTTGAATTAAACGATAGTAAAGTTCTAAATGAAATATACGAATAAGGGTCAATTCCCACCAAAAGAGCAGCGCAGCGCGGCGAAGCGCAGCGACCCGCTCCGTGGAATGAGAATTTCAACTTTATTTTCATTACAATAAGACTTATTATCGCATGAGAAACTCTAACGATGCGGGCGCATGCCCGCGTATCCATGGTAATAACAACGCATTCCACAAACGAAGCCGCGCGACCGCGCGAGCCTTCGCTGGAATGCCCGAGGATGCTCGAGCAGTCGCGACGGCCGCTGTCAATACATATGACAATATGTCAATAATTATGTAAATTCCAGCGATGTCCCGCGCATTCCAGCGACATCTCGAGCAGTCGCGGGAATCCGCGCGCATTCTCCACGGAGCAGGTCGCTCCGCTGCGCCGCGCTGCGCCGCGCCGCGCTGCTCTTTTGGTGGGAATTGACCCTAACTCATATTTTAAATCCCTTGAGACGAGTTTAGCACGAAATATTTCGGGGTAGTCCATAGCCCTTCTTCTGAAAACTTGATCATGTTTTTTATAGTAAATTAGACTAATGTATCAGTTTTATAGTGTTTATTAGGAACCGGTAGATTGGGCAAAGGATTTCGTCTCACAACGTGCACACATATCGTGCCATGTTTTACAAGTCTATAAAAACCATAAGATCAGGTGGAGGAAGAGAAACTCAGGGGCAGGGCAGGGGTAAGAGGCACCACAGATCATAACTCGTCGAGTTATGAGTGAGTATGGTCTGTAGTGCCCTCTTACCCCTGCGTTTCTCTTCCCCCACCTGACCTTACCTGATTCCAGACACTTACCTAACAACAGAATTCCCTTAATTTAAAGATTAGCAAACAAATACTACAGATATTTCGATTGGTTTCAAAAGAAGATATTCCGAGCACTCCTCAACCCATTATGCTAACGGTACAACAATGGCACTCATAGCAATTGAATTTGTTACGAGCTTATTTAAATTTCAATTCTTGTTTGTTTTTATTTTACGTGAGCAAGTTTGCTAACTTGCAAGCACTGGGTTTGCAAGCAATTGTTATTGGTTCTGACGTTTTCCAAGGTGACTTTTGGTTCACGACTATTACCGCATCGAAGTATAAAATGAAGGGTCCTCTAGCATAGAAAATTTCACACTTCCACGCGGCGTCAGTCATGAACAGAGATCGGAAAAATTTGCGACATTGTTTGCAATAATGTGGACATGACTCCAAAATTAATCAAAATGTCAATTAATTATTCATTGAAATATAATTTGATATTTGGAGATAAGAGTTTATTTATAAAGTGCTTATAAGCACGTAATACTATAATAACTTAAAAAAAATACGTTACGACGACGATTAATTATATTAATAAAAATTACTAGCAAAAGGTTCTTATTTAAAATAGGTAAAGTTTTCGTAAATATTTATATATTTATAATAACGATTTGGAAAAAAATACTGACAATTTTTTTTTGTAAACCAATACTTTAACTAATTTTTGCATTTATTGACTCGGAATCAAATTATATGTCAAGTAAATAACTTTAAAAAATTATACTAGAAGTGGCTGCGAAGCGTGAAATAGTTATAATCATGGTTATGTCTATTTCAAGTTTCGTGTGCTCTGCCTACGCCATTTGGGAACGTAGGCGTGATTATATGCATGTATGTATGTATGTATCTAAAAAATTAATTAACCGAATAACATTTTGATTAATTTTGGAGTCATGTCCACATAATTGCAAACAATGTCGCAAAATTTTCCGATCTCTGGTCATGAAAGCAAGGAAACCCAAAGAGCAAGTAGCTTATCCTATTATAAATATTCTACTACACCTCCCAGGCTCCCAGACGTGTGGTGTCGTAAGAGGCAAATGAGGAAAATAGGTAGAAGTATATTCTAGGCGATAGGCAAGCAAACTTTGCCTCCTTTATCCAATTGTACCTAAAAGTGGCTACGTAGCGAGAAAAGGTTCATGGTTTTGTTTATAGCGTTTTGTCTGCTCTGCTCACCCCATCTGGCAATACAGGCGTGATGTATGTATGTATGCAAGTGGCTTACTTGATGGTAAGTGATCTATAACCCATGGATATTTGCAATTTCAGAAGCCAAAGAGGAGGCTTAAGATGTAGTGCCTCTTGAGACAGTATTCGTCATCTACCCTCCACGCGGCAATAAAACGGAGTGAGAATACATACCTACATACACCACCCCCGTATTCTCAAATGGGGTTGACAGAGCACACAAAACGTTACATAAACAAAACCGTAACTATTTCGTGTTTCCATGTAGCTACTTTCAGCATAATTTTTAGAGTTTAAGTTAAGAGGTACTGCAAGTTTCTACAGGTTGCTAATCCGTCGCCTAAAATATACCGTAACCTATTTTCTTGATCGCCTATAATGACATCTACGAAAGAAAAGGAGAGATGTTACTCTACACCCAACACCATATACCGTACACAGTACGTAGTGGTGTGCAAAACAAATTAAACTTTTCTGTTTGTGGTATATTCATCTCAACTTTTGAATTACCAACATCGAAATTTAATTTATGAACGTATTAAAACTAAAGTTTACAACCCCTTTACTTTGTTAAAGCTTTCAAACTATAGCTAATAATGCTTGTTCAGACGAGAACTTACGTTACTATGGTTTTAAATAACATTTCATTTTCGCAAAATTATGTTACAACATTTCAAACAATTTTCGGAATGGAACGATGGGTAGAGTCAGTTAAAACATTTAAATTATTTTAATTGCTTTGTTTGTACATTTTTTATTTATTTTGAACACAAAATAATAATCAGCATAAGTTAATAACAATTGTTGAAACTAATAATAATAATGAATGATGAAACTAATAACCGATTAAGTACTCCTCCTAATACCCGCATTTGATTGTTTAACATCCGGGAAAATAAGGACTGACGAAAAATTAGCACATAACTTTAAAAAAAAAGGTTAAATGCAATGGAAGTGCAGTCATAGTTTTGACTATGTGGTGTTTCATACGTGCTGTCTGCCCCATATGGGAATACAGGTGTAACATACCTATAATATAGGTATGATAAACCTGTGTGGTGTCGGGATAGAATAACACTCTCCATTTCTTCCGCGGATGTGCTAAGAGGCGACTAAGAAAATAGGTTTAGGTATGCTTTATGCGACAGGCTACCAACCTGCCACTATTTTAACACTTCTTCCATTTTATGCTAGACGTGACAGCGAAGCGTGAAATAGTCGTAATCATGATTTTGTCTATGTCACGTTTCGTTTCTCTGTCTACCCTATTTGGGAACATAGGCGTGATTGTATGCACATAATTTGTATCGGCTAAACCAAACCTCAGCAAAAAGTATTCTTATTTCAATTTGTAATACCTCGAAGAACCTTCGTCATAGAAAAAACAAATCGAATTTTAAAAACCAATTATCTCTAACTGACGCAGTTAGCACGTTTTTAATGAAAAGAAAATGAATGTAATTTTCACTTGGCCGTCATTAAATTAACATTAGGATGATGAACCGCGGATCGGGGACATTGATATATAACGAGGCAGCTTATCCTCAGTTTTTTTCATAAAAATTGATGAAGCTTTCTCAACCGCCCACTTTAATGGGCCCGATAATTGAAAACTTCGGTTTAATCTCTCTTGCGTAAATTGAAACTCAGTGGACTAGAAGAATGTTTGAAATTATTAAAGAACACGACGGATTAATTTTGATCGCGGATGGGTATCGGAGCTGTTAGTAAAGTAATTATTTTAGCCGAGCCATACATCCTGTTAGCTAATAAAAAAAATATGTAAGAATTCATTAAATCAGATCTGTAATAATATACTCTATTTCATTTAAGATTAGACAGCTAATGTGGTGGATTAGACGTTATTTACCCAACACGATACGATACTTACCTATTACTGTTTGTTATAGGTTATAGATGTTCTCAATGCAAAGGGTATAACCATTTATAATGACTTTTTGGGTTTACTTCAAAATAAATCTTCAATTTAACTGTTCCGAGGTACTCTTATTTTAAATAATATTAAGGTTTGCTTACGAAGAATCGAATAATCTAGTCTATCTAAGAAGATACCTAATCAATTTTTTTGTTAATTTTTTATATCTTATGAAATTGCTTGAATCGACTAAGTGATTGCCATTTCGTCTTAGCATTTTTTTTCATTGGTTACTATTCATTACATAATTATATCAAAATTTGTATTATGAAATAGATATACTTCAGCACATAAAAATACCTCCGCTTGGCAGCTAGCAATTGACAAGGGTCAGAAAGCCGATATTTAAAAAAGCTCCACCTAGGACCTAAGTAAACGGAACGTGTAAATTGTTTACATATTATTCCAAAGTATTCCCCAAGATAAACATTCAAAAATTGTTTGTTCTCTTGCTGTCCCTTTTCGCGAGGCCCCACATCGCACCCGTGAAATCGTTCACTGGCCCGTGCATATTTTCACACCCAGAATAATGCGATTTGATTTATTACCTTTTTATTAAGGAATAGAATATTCTTCTATCTCCAACGAGATCGTTTTATCGTTGAAAATGATATTTATCGTCTTGATCTCTCAAAACTATCGACAAAATATAGCTACCTAATTAATGAAGGCTTGAAGTTCAAGACTGGACACATACATCACGCCTATATTCTCAAATGGGTTAGGCAGAGCACACGACACACTACATAGACAAAACCATACTTGCCTAAAATATACCTCAACCTCCTTCGCATCCTCCTCGCCTCTTACGATATCCACGGAAGAAATAGAGAGGTGTTACTCGACCCGACACCACACGGAATTCCAAGGCTCTTTGGGAATACTCCTAATGTCATGTTTTTGTTTTGTATCTGTTCCAAGCCGTTCTACTAATCTACTCCACTCAGTTTTCCAAGGGGAAGACAAGTTATAATCCCACTCAGTTTTCGGTGCTTGCCAAAACGTGGTGAAATATAGCGCGCGTTTTTTGACCAATTACAGGGCCTTTGTCGGAGCTCCCTTTCTCTTCTTGGCTCTGCATCGCTCCGTTGTCAAAGCATTCGGTCCCTTTATGAATGCCATAGTACTTCTGTACACGCGACACTTGATTGTGTTTACGGAATAAAGGTGAAAAATTGCTGACTCATTCGGAGAGAAAAGAACGCGTTAATTTTAATCTTAAAAAAATATTATTGAACATTAAACTACCGTGAGACTCACTCATGTTAAAAATTTAACGGATAACTCACGTTCATCAAATCGAGTTTAGCTCGACATGTTTCGGACCAATTCGTAGCCCTTCATCTAGTAGCCTCATCTGCGAGTGTGGAGGTGCCTTTACAAAGTGATGTGGTTAGTGTTGTGTATTATTATTTTTGTCAATAATATAAATGACGATAATAACGACGGTAGTTGTGTGCCGGTGTTCGTTTCGTCGAGCACGAGCAGTCGCGCGAAGAGAGCGGAGGCGCGCAGTTCGCGCTTGGCTGCAGCAGCTGCCGCGACTCCTAGATGAAGGGCTACGAATTAGTCCGAAACATGTCGAGCTAAACTCGATTTAATGAACGTGAGTTATCCGTTAGATTTTCAACTTAAAAAAATGATTGAATTTTAGAGAGCATGATCTGTGAGCGCATTGTCAAGCGAGATATGAGAAATATTTACTTGAACTATGAATATGGGAGTATCGAAACTATTTGGAAATGAATAAAGTTATTGAATAGTTACCTACCTTTAAGTATGTAATAACAGTTCGAATTACGAATTTTGCTTCACAAATTGAATATACTGAATGAAAATAAATACATTCGGCGCGTTAATTATTCAGTTGAAATCGAAAAGTAACAATACAATCCGCATTTTTGTTGGTTACAACATGTCATTTTCAAAATCGGTTAGAAGATTGCCTTTATGCTAATTAAACATTGTGGAAAAGCTACCAACTATCCGAGGTAAAGCATTTTAATGAAACTGGTATGGTTTGTTTATTCAAAACCCAATCGTTTTCTTCGATAGGTAGTTGTTTGTTTTACTAGCGTTTTTAAGTTTTCTTTTCCAAGCATACAATGAACGTTAGCGTTTGTTAACGAGTAACAAACACATGCCATCTCGGACTCGCTTTGATTTTCATCAGTAGTGCTATTTACTTAAATAAATAAATAAATAAATATCACTGGACAATTTTTACACCAATCACCTAGTCCCAAAGTAGGCAATTTAATGCCTGCGTTATGGGTACTAGACAACGGATAAACTTACTTATATACAGATAAACATCCAAGACTCGAAAGCAAACATTCGTATTCATCATACAAACATCTGCCCCGACCGGGGATCGAACCCGGGACCTTAAGCTTCACAGTCAGGTTCTCTAACCGCTGGGCTATCCGGCCGTCATTTGCTTCTTGTGCATCAAAATAATATCAGTGTAATTTCAGGACCGATTAACAGTTACGAAAGTAAATAAAGTCCTGGCGTTTTGTTTACTCAACACAAAATCACGAGAGAGAAAAATCGCAGAAAAATTGTTTTCACGTTTAAAAATAAGCTGCCTTTGTGACGGAAATATAATAATACTTACAAAGTTCTGTTTGTTTTGTGCAGTATTTTTTAATGGGAAAATGACGCATAACTCGAATACACAGCTTTTTCATTACATCCCGCTGATTTGATTTGTGGTCATGGAATTTGGGCAATATTAATTCTAAAATATTTCATCTTAATACTTATTAAAAAAGTAAGATTCGCAGCGTAAAGAATTCGTGGAAGTTAAGGAATTCTTCACCAAAGAATATTTTATAATAAGGGCTGAGCTCGGTGCTCGAACGAGGGTCCCGGCCCTAGTAGTGAACACGGAATCAATATACTGTCGAAGTACAAGGGATTATGTAATAATATTTTCATAAAAGTTAATATAAAAAGTGTCCTTCTTTTTTCTTCACAGATTTTAACTAAATCCAAGATATAGCCGCAAATGATGCTGCCTTTTTAATTAAGAACATTATTGCAAACTACATACCTATAAATAGTCGCTGTATTTACAACTAGCTTTCCGCCCGCGGCTTCGCCTGCGTGGAATTCGGTTATATATTGCGGTATAAAGCGAACATTCCCTCGGGAATATCATTTTATTTCCGGGATAAAAGTACCCTATTATTTGATCCG
>BHDV01035453.1:0-10231 GCA_005406045.1 Adoxophyes honmai
GGAATGTGCATGGAAATTAGTATGGAAGAGCAACCACCTTAAATGAATATTAATGTTCAACCATCTTGGGCTATAAAATTATCATTTTTAACAATTGAACGGAGACCGGTCATCCAATGAAAAATACGCTTTAATTCCTTGACGAAATGTTCAGAATAAATTTGACGCGTAAGAAATGTTAAACCATTTTACTGCTCTTGTAAAAATGAACTTTGGTTGGTCCTGCTGTGGAATGTCGCGACTGATGTCTATGTCAAAAGGCAATTTGACATGTTTAATTATATGCCACTTCATACCGTGAAACGGGGTGAGTAGGGATAAAACTGAAATTTCAAGGACTACTTTTGGAAAAAGATGTGATTTGTCAAAACAAAAATAAGCCTACATATAAAACAAAATAATACAGTTGTCCACAACTCCGTCTGCGAAAAGTTGTTTTATCGCAATCCCTTGGAAACTGGATTTTTTTCCGGGATAAAAAAGACGCATATTATGTGTTAATCCAGGGAGTCAGCTTCCTGAATACCAAATTTCGTCAAAATTGGTCCTGCCGTTTGGGCGTAAAGGGGTAACAAATACACACGCACAAATTTTCGCATTAATAATATAGTTAAGTATAATTAATTGATTAATAACACTTCGTAATGCCACTCGCCGCTAAACCCCGCAAATAAGATTATTGCATCAATCAGCAAAAATACTTTCCAATGGTTCTGCAAGTTTTCGGATTCTTACAGCCTAGGGTTGTCACTTGTTTTAATCCAAACAATTATAACTTAAAAATAGAACAAATGCCGGTCCGCGATTTTAAAACAAATGAATATCATAAATGGAATCACTTTTAAAAATATTCGTACTTACCTCAAAAACAAATGCAAGCTACTTTCTGTTTTGTGCACACAAGATCTTCACCAAAGGTCTTCTTATTTCTCACTGCAGTCTTTGCATTGCTAGTTAACCGAATCTAAATGCTAGCATCTGAAGTGTCCAAAGTACACTGAGTCAGGAATTTCAGTGGATTTTCGTTTAGGTTTCCGTACCAAAAACTGTAAAAAAAATCACGATTTCATTTGAGAACACTCGTTAAATGATAATATTATTTTATTTTTAGTGTTTTTTGTTATACTGGCAACATAAATACGTAATCTGTGAAAATTTCAACTGTCTCGGTTGCATGGTTCGTGAGATACGGCCTGGCGACAGACGGGCGGACGGACGGACGGCGAAGCCTCAGTAATAGTGTTCCGTTTTCACCCTTTGGGTAGGAAACCCTAAAAATAGTAATAAATCCAAATTATACTATAAAAAATCCAGTCCCAATGTTTGAATTATCTATAGCAAACTCTTTGCAACCAACTTCACTTTAGGCTCTACAAAGACACAAGCTAAACACATAAAATCTCGACGTGCCAACCCTAGACAGTTGCAAACTATCGTTCGATGCGGAAAGTGCCCGAGAACTATCCGGGATCATACTTTGTTGACGACGCGTTTGTCTTACGCGATTTATTATAATATCTATACTTTGTGTTTATTGGGGTAATTTTAAGAAAGGTCACCATTACATTTCTATAACTCGTGTTGGTCGTGACTATATTTTTATGTAATGGCGACGTGTGAACTGGCGACTTTTGTCTTGAACTTTCAATTTGATTGGTCTGATGGTCACAGTTTTTTGTAACAGTATTTTTATTTGTGTCGTAAGAGGCGATTAAGGAAATTAGTTGATATTTTAGGCTATTGCCTGGTAAATTGTCACTAAAACATACAACTATGCTATAAGTGGTTACGAAAAAATGCAATTTAGGCAAATCAAAAACTGATTGGGAGTGCTTTTAAAAATAATAACTCGAATATTATAAATTAGAGCACTTTTACTAAGGTTATTTTTAACATTTGGTAGGTGACCTGACCACCTATTTTACATCTAAAATAACCGTTATTCGACACCCTGTAGAACAAAAAACTTCACTAGAAACTACCCGAAACGTTACAAAACTATATTACGCTTCGTGGCCACTTTTAGGTTTAATAAACAGATGAAAGAGGCATAATAGTAACAGGTTGCCAGCTTCTTGCCTAAAACAAACCTTACTAAATCCTCAGTAGCCTCTTACTCTACACGGAAGAAATGGAGTGGTGTTATTCTAGACCCAACATCACACAGGTAGGTAAGAATAATAAAAAGTATCACAAAAAATTACGCAGAAAAAAGTAGACGGTAGAGGTGATTTTTATAAATTTAAAGGAAGCCGTCATCTGAAAATAGCATAAAAAGCATTCACAATCTCCAGGCCATTCCGCGCCGTGGCAAAAGGCAGTAACTTATAATATCATTTTTTCTGTATCAAATAAGATTGCGAGTTAAACTCGGTTTTCTTCGGGTTCCCGTTCAATGCAAGTAGCGACAGTAAAATAAAGTTTTTGCGCTAGAAACAGTGAGAAATTGTATGGAAATTTTGTGTGAGAAGTTTTTCTTTTGAGGTTACTATTGTGAGTGGTAGATCGATCGATAGTGCAGTGTAAAAGTGAAAGTGTGAGTCATGCTATGTTAGTAACTCAGTGCATCTATTTCGTAATATCGCTTCGCGTAATATAACTTTGGGAATTCTATTTATTCATATTTTAGGTACATTAAAAATGGTAGTAAAGAAATAAAAGCAAACCTCCGGATACGCAACACCTAATTAGAAAACTTACACTCTATACATCTACGCAAAACCATTGTAGCAATTTTTTAAGATAAAACCCTTACAGTCGTTAAATTAAATTTGTTTCCATGGTCGTAATAGCAATATGTCTCAAAATTAGTATTAATATTAGTCAATACGATCGAATGAGTTATATGTTAGGGAATTTTGAAGGTAATAATAGGTTAAGGTATGTTTTAGGCGGCCGTTTAGCAACCTGTCACTATTATACCTACAACCTCTAAACCCAAAAAAAGCATGCGAAACGTAAATGACTTGATTTTGTCTATGTAGCATGTATGTATGTCTCTCTTTATCAACACATAACTCGCCTGCAGCCGCTGCGGCCCCAACATCATCCTAAGCACGCTGACCCAACGATGGGACTCGCCCCTGGTCAAGCGGTGTGCAAATTTACATGCACCTATTGCTATGCCGACGCGTAAATTATAAGTGTTTGTAATGTTATGTTTTGTTTACCTTATTGTGATACTAACACTAGATCATAAGTTATTAATTGTATTGCCTAGCCCTATGGATTTATATAGTCCGAAATAAACTTTTTTATTATTATTTATTATTATTATAACGTCTCTTCTCCCATACTAACAATCTTAAATCAAAAGCGTGTCGTGCCGACGCTACCCCTAATCCGGGGTACCTCAGTCATCCGTCTTGCGGCATCATTTGTTAGGATATGAACTGAGCACTGACTGGGCCTGATCCATTATGACGTTTCGCGAGTGACGGATGGAATGTTGGAATTTGTGGGTTACCCCAGTGTGCCGTCGCACCTTTAGATTTAGGAGATTAGGGAAATGCATTGTTTTGTTTATCACGGCTGTGTTGCTGATTTTCTGGTACATACTTATCACACTATTTCTAAGTAAGTAGAGCACATGAAATTATTCCATGCTTTGAAGCGATTTAGCATATTATTAGATTTTGAGCTAGATAACAAATAAGACAAGTTGCTAGCCTGTCGCTTAAAACATACATTAACCTATGTTCCTAAGTCGCCTTTTACGACATCCACGGAAGATGGAAGGTTTGTAAATCCGAGACCAGGCTAGGTTACATTAGGCGACATTAGATTTTGAGTTAGATGGAATAGGCATAACAGTGACAGGTTACCAGCCTGTGGCCTAAAACATATATTAACCAATTTTTCATAGACGCCTTTTGCGAAATCCACAGAGGAAATGGAAAGGTATTCCCAAGTGAGTAGGCACAGCACACAAAACGTCCCACAAATAAAACCACATATATTCCAGTTTCATAACCAAAGGTTGAAGTATAATCTAAGAAGTATAATAATGACAGGTTGCTGGCTTGTCACCTAAAACATTTCTTGGCATATTTTCTTTAGACGCTTCTTACGACATCCACGGAAGCAACAGAGAGGTACCTAAACATAAAACTACGTACCGTGAGACAAATTGTTTCATTTATTTACTTACTTAACTACTTACTATAAACGGAAAGGGATTCTAACCTCACCCTAAATGTTATGTAATAGTGTAATTTACTACTTGATCTACATCCACGTTGTTATCACAAGTTCTCTACAGCAGTTATACATTAAAGTCTATTATGTAAAGTCATTTGCGCCTCGAAGAGGGTAGGCAGAGCACACGAAACATGAGCTAAACCATGACGAGTTTACGTTTCAGACCGCTTTGTGCCTTGTCAGGGCAAACATTGTTTCATGAATATTAACGATGTGTTTTTGATTGTTTCAGGTATGTGTCACCGATGTCATCATATCCAATTGATTTTCTATTAAATAAGTATACTTTTTACTACTACGAGTATGCTGCGTTGGTTTGGGCACGTGTAGAGAATGGATGAAGCAAGGATATGTAAGCAAATTTACAAGGGAAGTGTGTTAGGGCAAGTCGGTCGAGGGCGCCCTCGAAGAACATATCGACCAGATCGGCGATGTTCTAAAGAAGGGCCAAATTAGGAGTACCCGAAACCGTCGAGCGTGTATGACAAGAGTGATGAATGTTAGTGATGCGAAAGAAGTATGTCAGAATAGAAGCGAATGGCGCTCTGTTGTGTCTGCCTACCCCGCAGGGAATAACGCGTGACGGTTATGTATGTAGTATGTTCTTACTACTACTTTCACTTTCCGAATAAATCTGTTTAGTAAATCTTCTTTGTATGTATGTATGTATGTAAAAAAATCTTATGAACTGAACGTAAACCTAAACAAACTTACACGGCTTATCAACTCCAGCCAACTTCATCAACAGCTGTTTTTGATAGCTAAAGTTCATTAACCCTCACTGCAGAGGCTCAACCCCTCTTCTTCACTTGTTTTGCATTGTCGGATCAAAATGTGGGTAGAATTAAGATAACGACTGGGGGGCCACCTGCGGTTTATGTTTTGGGCTGTCGAAAACAAAAGGTAGTTTTCCTGGGTTGTACAGGGTTGATTGGGATGGGGTTTGTACAGTCGCCATCAGATATATCGGAGCGGCCAAGGTGTCCAAATATTTATAAGCAAGTCAAAATTTCTATAAATTCTGCACACTCCAAATGCCATTTATATCGCAACTGGTGCAATGCCATAAATATCTGAGCATGCTATTTTTCAATAATTTTTTTGCATACGTCCAATCAAAAACATCTGATCGAACAAAACGCCAAATGTATCTAAGCAACCCAGGAACCCTAAAAATACCCTAAAAATAAATAGAACTCGCATACAAAATAGAGACTATTAGGTAATAATTCATAAAACCACTTACTTTTTTTTCCTTCCTCCATTTTCTTTTATCAAACAAATTACTCAAGGTCGTTAAGATCAAGCTAAAAAACAGCCAAATTTTTAAACCTCATCGTCCTTAAAAATTGCGGGGAAAGTATCAAAACACTTTATTTTCCCACAAATTATGAAAGCGGCGGTAGACAAAGAGGCGCTTTCGATGGAACTGTCTTTAACAGCTGATATTATCTCGGATGGGATGATAAGAGTTTTCACTGGACTGTTTATTTGTGAGGGGAGTGGGGTTGCTGTCACACCGTGGCGAAGATTTTGCGTTAAACTCGCGATTCAGTTTTCTTGTTTGTACGGTGGGCCTAGAAAGTGGTCACTTTTGACAAAAGTTTCTGTAAGATCAAAATTGTCAAAAGGTTGACATTGTCACTGTCATAATATTATGGCGAGGGGAAATCGACCTTGTTGTTTCATGAGGTTCAAATGAATATCGATCATGAGGGGGTAGACCAATTTCTTGGTCGACTGTGCAATACATAGACGTGAAGTATTTAGGCAGAGAAGACAAAACGGTACTAGCCACGTAGCCACCTCAGATAAAATAACTTGTGGCAGGTTGCTATCCTGTCGACTTAATTAAACACAACCTGTACCCCAAGTTTCATTATTACGGCCAAAACATCAGTCATTCTCGTCAGCGTTAATACGCATCAGTTTATATGGAAACGCTTATTGCCTTGTCGATCACGACAGTTGTGTTAGCGTTCCGTTGGGAGGCGCTGTCTAAGTTTCCATACAACTCATCGTATTCAGCGTACCAATTAACTCAGATGAAAGTGATCCGTGTTTTGATCACAATAACGACACTTGAGATACCTACTGGCCGCTGACTCCGTGCCGCATTGTTTTAGACGATGGATCACGAGTAGGTAAACAAAATTAAGAACTGAATTGATAAGTAATTAGATTATAAATAGAAAATACTTATCGGTGCCATTTCATATATTTTGTCAGTCGCTTGAAGGTCAGCAAGAAGAGATCCCTTAAGTTATATGCTCGCCTTTGTACTTGGGTTTTGTTTTGTGCTTGTTATTTTGTCATATTTGTATAATAAAAAGTACTTTTTTTTATAAACATTTTTTTTACTCGCTAAGACTTGAGCGAATGTAGTCGCTTTCGCTTAATTGGTAATAGCAGTATTATTTTTATACCGACGATGTGAATGCACACCGCAAAATGAGACGGAAGGTAGCAACAAAAGAGAAAAAACTTTATATTCTTCTGCTCCATGATTATTTTTCAAGTTTCCGATACTTAAGTAGGTTGAGAACGAATTAAAGTAAATCAAAGAGTGGGTTTTTCTAAGAAAATTGGCTTTCTCAGTTCTTGGAAATGAGTCCTTTTACTTTGTTTTCTAAGATAAAGTCTTAATAATCGTGCGGGGGTTTCTTGTAATCTTTTTTATAGGTAGAGGTAAATGGAAGAACGGAAAACGTGTAATTAAATAAATATAATCGTAAAAATATGGGCTATCAAAAACACATTTGATTTATAAGGTCGTGACAAAACAGGAAGTAGAAAGACAGTGACATTATTCTACTACATTTTAAATTGTGCCGATGGCCAGCGTTACATAAATTCAACAATCTTAAACTTGAATTTAAAATATTAGGCGTTAGGATATAGCTATAAAAAATTACAGACTAGAAAAATAAAATAAGTACAAACGCAAATTCGTTTGCTGACATTAGTGACATCTGAGTACGTAATTGACAATAACGTGACAAACTTTTTTCCATTGTTCCGTGGATGTCGTTGGAGGCGACAAAAGACTAGGAATAGCTGGTGTTATTTAGGGCCGATTTTTCAATCACCAGATAAACTTATCTGCCAGTTAAAATTGTTGCTATCCTTTTTTCGCGTCATACAAAAGAAAAGTGACAGCCAACATTTATCGGACAGATATGTTTTATCTGGTGATTGAAAAATTAGCTCTTAGGCGATAGGCTTCCTGTCACCTGTCACTTACACCTGTAAGCTTAAAACAAAAAAAAATAGAAGTTGACACTAAACCTGTGGCGCCTGCCTTATTTGAAAATACAGGCGTGATTTATGTACAAATTTTATTTCCATTACCATCCATCTACTGTTTTTCAAAACCCGCTTATCAACAATATGCCACCAGCGAATTCTTGCATATTTTGGCCACATAGTGCGAAGAGGAAATGAGAGTTTTGAAAAGTTGATCGTAGTTGGAAACACAGACGGCAGACGAGCTCGTGGCCGATCTCCAACCAGATGGACCGATCAAATAAAGGACGCGCCATCTTCCAAGTTTTGCTCGGTTGTGAGGGAAGCAATGGACAGAACTCAATGGAGGAAAATCATCCACTCCAGATGCAGGCCTTCCAACGATGATCACGATCCTCAGTCATGAGGGAACGACAAGAGAGAGACTGTTTTTCCAGTGTTGCTATTTTGCCGTAAAACGAATATTTATTAAGCGTAGCGACTAGCAACACCGATGGGCGGATATCGGCCGATTTCCTGAATGGGTCCCGCGTCAAATAGCCGTCGATTGGTTGGTCTATTGGTTCATTATGACGCCCCGTTGACAGGTTTACGACTTCGAATGACATTATCTTGTTTCTGTGTATCTGTATACAAGCCACAAGTTGTCAGTATAGGGCTATTAGAGTGTTAGTTAAACTAATTTCAGGGCTCAAATTAGCCGAGATTTAGACCGATTGTGACTGCAATGAAAGGCTTTCTGCCATGGATGTTTTAAGAGGCGATTAAGGAAATAAATTAAGGTATATTTCAGGCGACAGACTGGCAACCTGTCACTGTTATACCTCTTTTATCAGATTTAAGATCATGCCTGTATTCCTGAATAGAATACGCAGAGCACACGAAAAGCTGCGAGTACATGTAGGTTAATTTTTTTTTGGATTTAAGTTTAATGGTACAATAGTGACAGGTTGCTGGCCTGGAGCTAGTCAAAATAGGAATGTAGGCAAAATGGGGTATTGACGATATCAGAAAGTGGACGAGTTAGGAAGGTGACGATTTAGGAATTGTAGGCTGACGACATGGCACTGTGGACGAATTATGAAGGTGACGAAATGGAACTGTGGCCGAAGTCATCCTGAGCCAGTATTTAGATCACACTTCTGACATCCTCAAAAATCAACCCTCGATACTCGCATTTTTTCACAAGCCTTGTTTATATTTTAATAACCATAACTCTTTGTTGGAATTAAGCCGCGTCGTCCGGGGACCACATATAATGCCCGAACAATCTCTTCCCGGGCCAATTTCATGGTCCACCGGTCGCAAATTAACTCGGCTATAATTATATTTTGATGGCTATGTTAGGCCTTTTGATTAGAGGATTGTTTTAAAATGGGTGGCTGGCGATGTCAATGGCTTTACATGGGTGTATGCAAGCTATGAGAGATCGTTAATTAATTTATATTGTAATTATTTTTCTCTGTTTTGAAAAAATGACTTTCTGCCAAGTTTCTTGCGGCGCATTCTTCTTGGCAATGATGGTCTTTCCGAAGCGCTGGTTGACTCAAAACTGACGTGTAAAAGTGCTCTTAAGAGCCTATTTGCATAAATAAAGTTTTGAATTTGAATTTGAATCCTGTGGGCACATACACATACCTGAACCTAATTTCCTTAGTTGCATTTTGCGACATACTTAGTAAATGGAAATGATTCTAAGTGCTCTATTAGAATATTGTTTCGCATAATTCCTTTAAAACAGAAGTACCAAATAATTATTAGCCCAAACAATAAGCGTAATGTGTACTCGGCCAATACCAATCATGCCAATTGTTTGTCAAAAAGTAGTGAGCCAAAGTGTTATTATGCGAAAGAACTATTATACCAAAACACATTGTGCCAAGGGAACGAGCTGGGGTGAAAGTAGATATAGTGAATAGGATAGAAAGAAGTATGCTTAGTTGGTTTGCTCATATAGAGAGGATGGATAAAAGAAGATTTACGAAACAAATTTATACGGGGAATGTGGACGGGTGCAGTGGGAGGGGAAGACCTACACGGACGTTCCGTGACCAAATCGCGGACGTTTTAGAAACAGGTCAGGTCAAGAGTACCCGAAACCGACGAGCATGTATGAGGAGATTAATGAATGTGGATGAAGCAAAAGAGGTATGTCAGGATCGTAGCGAGTGGAACAAAGTAGTCTCTGCCTACCCCTGTGGGAAAGAGGCGTGACGATATGTATGTATGTATGTATGTATGTAATGTACAGTCACGAACAAGGATTGTTGAGCCACTTGCCACTGTTCGCAATTTAGACGTGTAATCAATGACTGATGTAACTGACAGATGTTATCTATTGGATTAGTATTACACGACCAAGTTACAAACATATGTAAGTTGCTCAACAATCCCTGTTCGCGATGGTACAGTCGACCAAGAAATTGGTCTACCCCCTCAAGATCGATATTCATTTGAACCTCATGAAACAACAAGGTCGATTTCCCCTCGCCATAATATTATGACAGTGACAATGTCAACCTTGTGATATTTTTGATCTCACAGAAACTTTTGTCAAAAGTGGTAGACCACTTTCTTGGTCGACCGTACATTGTGCCAAATCAAAAATGATCCAGTTATTTTAAGTCTGGAACTATACAAGCGTACAATCCAACTCAAAAAGGTCAAATATCGAGAAGTAACCGATTGACCATGACCTAATTTTTTACATACATACATACATATTCTCACGCCTGTATTCCCAAGAGGGGTAGGCAGAGCACATGAATTCAAAAATCCAGTGCCA
>BHDV01035453.1:24317-37991 GCA_005406045.1 Adoxophyes honmai
AACTAACGTCAAGAACAGTCAAAATGAGTTTTCTTCATAATTTATCTGTCAGATAATCAAAGACAATTTGGTTAATTACATAAGGGCTTTTTACTGTAAACGTAATGGTAAGGTGACCAGATTTAACGGAAAAAATTAGGAATAATGTAAACGTAAAAAAATAATACTAATGATCACTTTAACAACATGCGACCTAGTCAGGGGTTTTAGTACAAGGGAAATGTATTTAAAACATTGGTTTTGTATTACGTCTCAGAGGTCACCCTGTATATATAGATACTATTAATATTATAAAGCGGAAGAGTTTGTTTGAACGCGCTAATCTCAGGAACTACTACTTCGAATTGAAAAATTATTTTTGTGTTGGATAGACCATTTATGGAGGAAGGCTATATAACATCACGCTGCCACCAATAGGACCGAAGAAACATTGGAAAATGTGAAAAAAAAACAGGAAAAATAATTGGTCACTATTTCATGAGTCGCGGGCACAGCTAATATCCACATGTAACCTCATGTATCACATGTGCCTCGGTACCGCTCTGCTTTCAGAACAGGACATGATGGCATGAAAACCTGCGTCAGCGCGTTGCCTTGGCCCTTGGATCAGTGACACAGGCTTGTGCTTAAATATCCTGCCTCCACATTTAGTAGGTATACTATAATTGTTTTTCTTGTAAAAAAAAAATATACCTTTTTTTTTTTTTGCTATAATTTATTTTGATTATTGGTAACTTTTGTTTATAATTAATTAATTTATTTTGTAATTCTTTTTCTTTGTTTTGAAAAAATGACTTTCTGCCAAGTTTCTTGCGGCGCATTCTTCTTGGTAATGATGGTCTTTCCGAAGCGCTGGTAGACTCAAAAAAAAGACGTGTAAAAGTGCTCTTAGGAGCCTATTTGCATAAATAAAGTTTTGAATTTTGAATTTTGAATTTTTGAATTAACTCATAGCTTACAAGTTCAACTCGACATGTTTCAAGCCAGCGTAGCCGTAATATAGGAGCCGCGGCTGCTATTCTTCATACATGTCTATCTGTCAAACTAGCCGCTATTACAATAATCGTATACTTCCGCTATCCGCTAGATAACCCGTCTGAGCGGAGTAGCGCAAAGATAAATCTCCGAACCGTTTCTGCTCCGGTTACGGCGTTCGGTGCAAAAAGACAAACGGACATACACGACAATTTGGTTAGGGCCGGGCTACACGCGCCAGTGACTTGCCTGCACAAGTTACTTGCCTTGAACACATTCACGACCAAGCCTAAAATCAAAACATCTGCGCGGAACCGAGTAGTCTGTACCTAGTACAAAATGAACCCGGCTACCGGGTTCTCTGTATCTCGCGAATGTTTTGAAGAACCCGGGAGGCGGATCCTTGTTTCTGAATGTGTTAATCTTGACTTTTTCAGTTCCTAGTTTGAAGGATGTTGAGTAAAAACTTACCAAAAGCGACTGTGGAGGATTTCATGTACCATCGCGAACCGGGATTGTTGAGCCACTTACCTATCTTTGTAACTTGGTCGTGTAATACTAATCCAATAGCTAACATCTAGTCGGTCACATCGGTCATTGATTACACGTCTAAATTGCGAACATTGGCAACTGGCTCAACAATCCCTGTTCGTGACTGTACACATCCACATGTGTAGTTAATCAAAGTAATATAAAAATTGTACAAGGTGAAACGCATGTTAAGTCAACTGTAAGTTTTCAGTATCCTTCTACCTTTTACTATGTGGAAGACACAAAATCATCTGATCAAATTACTAAAAAATCTAACGTAAAAAGAAAATAATTAAATTACTACTTAATCATGGTCTATTGAATCTAATTATGTATACATACATATATCTAGAACGATAATTACATCAAAATATTCGACACTTAAGCCATTATTGTTTCTACATATTCTCTGTACAAGACATAAAAACTTTTTTATCCGTTTATTATTATTGGTCACCAAGATTCTTGGTGGCAGTCAATTGATTTATAATAAATAACTTCATCTGTCATAAGATCAAGAAAACGTTGTTTCATTTATGAAATAAAATTATATTTTAATGTTGTTATAAACACTCGATTCTGCACAATTTTCAAAGACAGCTCAGCTTTAAAGATTAATGTTAAATTTAAATTGCGAATAGGCTGAAACAATAATGTCAAAAGTGTCAAACAATCCCTATATACCGCGGCAGTAGTGCTAGCTACTAGCACGCAAGTTGACAAGCAACTGGCTCGTCTACACTTGCCCTTATTCGGCCATATCTCCCGTCGCTGGCTGCCTGCCAATCGCCTGGTACACGAGTTCGAATCCTGGGATAATATTGTAATCACGCTTTATATTACATGCTCTTGCACTGAGGTATACTTCACATCTCAATATAGAATACCTCTCCATTTCTTCCGTGGATGTAAGAGGCGACTTAAGGTCTAAGCGCACTGACAGCGGCGAGCGGTAACGGTTGTAATATTCGTAATCAAATGAAAGAGCGCGCACATCGCATCGGCCGGGAAATAAGCGCTTCGTTACCATGCCGCACCGCTCCGCTTTTGTTGTCAGTGTGTTTGAGCTTAAATAAATGTAAGTATGCTTTAGGCGACAGGCTAAAAGTCACAGCACACATATCAACTCGGAAAAGGATCGTCACCGTATCGCCTTTCGCCTCGCCATCAACCAGGCGTTAACCCAACGTATGCACGTAACTAAAGCGTATCAGCAGCTCCTGTACGTCAACTCGGCTACGGCTAGGCGACACCGCGCTTACGGCTCGCCGACCGCCGGCGGCACGTTCGGCAGGCAAGTCGCGGGAGGGGACAGGGGCGAGGGTGGACGAAGAGCCGTGAGCTCGCGTACGGAGAGACGTAAGCGCGGGAAGGACGAGCCGTAAACGCGGAAACTGCAAGTTGACCACGCACCGCATCGCGGTTCGGAGCCTGTTCTGAGGCGAGGCGATTTCGTTACGATTCCGATTAGTGTGCGTTGCAGTAGGGAGTTTCATACAAACAATACTGAACGACTCGAGGCGATACGGTTTCGATCCCTTTCCGAGTTGATATGTGTGCTGTGACCTTAAACCTGTTACTATTGTATGTCTTTTATCTGTTTTTAAAACTACAGTTATGCTAAAAGTGGCTACGAGTCGTGAAGTTGTGGTTTTGTCTAAGATCTTTGGCTACCCCTTTGGGAACTCAAGTGTATGATATGGAAGTCGTGAAAAGCTATGTCCACACCAGTGCGCTTTCACGTTCACCTTGCGTCTTCCTCTGACGCATGCCCGTGCAACCACAGCGCATGCGCTGAAACGCCCGTCCTCAATGAAGACGCGCTGGCGGCATGCGTTGTGGTTGATGGTTGCACGGGCATGCGTCAGAGGAAGACGCAAGGTGAACGCGAAAGCGCACTGGTGTGGACATAGCTAATTATCCGTATTTTTGTATACTTATACGTGTATTTTGTGTTCTTTCCTGTTATACAATAAAGTATTCACTTACTTATTTACTTACTTAAAGTAATTCGCTTTTCTAGCCCGGGAATGGAACGAATATAAAGTTCTTAATATAGAGGGATAGGCAAAGCGATAAGTATGAGAAACCCTGCTATATAGTCGTAATATTAGAATCTGTTAGTAATCAAGCTCAACGCAGTACAGTCGGCTCGAGTTAATTGTACAGTCGAACTGGACGGCTGTATTGGATTAGTTCTTTTGACTACGGAAATTCAGTTTCGTGATAGTAGTTCTAATTGTTAACGTTTTTATGCATGCAGCATTCCTATCGTATTGTTTTTATAGGATTCCGATAGATTTTTATTTTATTTAGTATTAGTAACATTAGAAATTAAAATCAACTACAACATTACGCAATATTTCTTGATGTGTCTGCTATTTGAAAAAAGTCATTAACATAAAAATTACGTGTCACATAAGTAACCTTAACTCTACATTCACATAATAATTCAGTAACATATTTTATTGTAACGTTTAAAAACGGCTAAAACAACTGCGCATCGACGTGCCAGGCTCGCACCGACCGCGTCAGTTCCAAATTTGAAATCACTTGTTTTTTTTTCAATACGTTTTTATAGCTAACCAGCTACTTTTTCCACAGATAACGACCATCATAAAATCTGATCAGTGATACCACATCTGTAGGTCACTAAAAGTCGTGCATCTGTAAAAATTATCTTACGTACATTGTACCATTGTTTGAGTTGGATAGAAATACAATCCTAAATAGAAGAATTTTTCAACAAAATAGCTATCGAATCGAGTCGATACAGTCCGTACGTATCGATACGTTGTGGATTGTGTAGGATTTTTTTCACAAACCGTTTGTTGGCCAGGGGTGTATTTGACGTCTCCCTTTGTGAGAAAGTCCCAGTAGGACATTTGTACGAAACTTTACGTTTTGTTTTTTTTTTGTTTGAGACGTTACTTAAGAGGATAGGAGTCGCACCACTTCTCCATACAAACGTAGTCCCCTGTTTTCTCCGTGAATAATGACATTACAGCAAAAAAAAAAATTACACTATATTTGTATCTGTTGTGGCTATGCCCCTACGATTTGCTTTTATCGATATTCTAAATAAAAAAAATAAAAATTTTTGCTCTAATGTCATTATTCACGGAGAAAACAGGGGACTACGTTTGTATGAAAAAGTGGCGCGACTCCTAGGTATCCTCTTAAATATCGTGATTAGAGAGAAATGTGGCCTGTAAGAGGATGGTGATGGATTGGGTTGGTTTGGCACGTAGAGAAAATGAATGACCATTTTACTAGTAATACTCTGAGAGATGATTAGCAGCCTTATCAGATATCGATAGGTTATTGTCATATTCGTGGATATTTCGTCCTTCTGGACTTGTCTCAACTTGTTCTTTTGAGTCGGATACTCGACTTTTGACCCATATTCTTCTGACTCGCTTTACCGTAGAAATAATTAGCACTCCTATCAGTTGACGGACTATTGTCAGTTTCGTGGTAATCTTCTCCTTCTGGACTTGTCTCAACTTGTTTCTTTGGGTCGGATACTAGACTTTACGGGGAAACAATTGGCACCCTATCAGTTAACGGATTACTGTCAGATCTGTGGCCAATTAGACATCTTGTCCTTCTGTACTTGTTTCTACTTGTTCCTTTGAGTCCTTTACGCGACTGACCCCTGGCTCGCTTTATTAGGGAAATACTTAGGAGTTCTATCAGTCGATACATTTTTGCCAGGTTCATGGACATCTTGTCCTTCTGGACTTGTCTCAACTTGTTTCTTTGGGTGCGCGAGTACTGACCCACATTGGTCATGGCTCGCTTTACAGCTTCACGATTAGCACTCCTATCAATTGATAGATTATTGTCAGGTTCATGAACATCTAATCCTTCTGGACTTGTCTCAACTTGTTTCTTTGGGTACGCGAGTACTGACCCACATTGGTCATGGCTCGCTTTACAGCTTCACAATTTGCACTCCTATCAGTTAACGGATTATTGTCAGGTTCATGAACATCTTGTCCTTCTGGACTTGTCTCAACTTGTTTCTTTGGGTACGCGAGTACTGACCCACATTCGTCGTGGCTCGCTTTATACCGGGCACCACCGCGACAGCTAAAAGCTTTGTCGGTCAACTTTTGAACTGATAGTTGCTTTTGTAAATAATTAACTAGAAATACAAAAGGTAATTGTTACGTGCTTTTGGGAGCAATCCATCATGATTAAGACTTTTCCATTTAGTTTTCATTGTTACTTGCTTGATAGCCAATCGCCTAAAATTATAACTTAACCTATGTCGTTAGTCGACTCTTACGACATCAACGAAAGAAATGGATAGGTGTTATTCTAAACTCGACACCACACGGATATGAAAATAATGAATGAAATGAATGAAATGAATATGAAGGAAATGTTGCATTAGTTGGTATAATTCTGAAATTAATCATGTAGGTACTTAAGTCTCGATTTCAAAGAAATAAATTCTTTATTGTAAAATAAGACTTCACGATCGAGTCCATTATAATGCGAACAAATTATGTGAACGGTTGAGCAGTTGAACGTTTTTCATCGGCTCGTGTATATTTAATCCGCTCGGTTAATTTCCGTGCGCAAAAGGACATTCAATGGGAAATCCTTTGATAATTCTTGGATATTATAATTATTCGTTTTCATTTAGCTCGAATCCTATCGCGTTTTAATTGATATTAAAATGGATCGGCTTAATAAAGCGACGTAGGTAAGGAGGAATTAATAATGAATTAATCCTTATTAAAAATTTGAACGAGTTCGCTGTTTTATATTGGATGTTATGTTTTTTAACGGTGATTGGTGCAAGTTGTAAGCGATTGCGAAAGAGGCGTTTCTGTTTCTACAAAAATATTGGTAAGTTGACTAAAGAAAACTGTTTATTGAACATTAAGAATAATTGTTTATAAATAATTGTTTATTAAACTTCAGTGAGAGTCACTCATGTTATAATATAATATACGGATAACTCACGTTTTAAATCCAGTTTATCTTGGCAAGTTTCGGGCTGTGTGTGAGAGTAATTGAATAATTTTAATTTTGTGTATTCACACGCCATTTCATACCAAAAGTTTAATTCAATACCGTCGCACCGTTTCCGCTGACAGTGCGTTCAGAGCCGTAAGTACTTTACTCCTAGCTTAGGTTGAAAAGCTGTAATAAAGAATTGATGTACCGAATTATTCTTTGTGATTTTAATCAAAAACACAAAATCGGAAGCTTCGTTGTTCCTAAAAGTTCAACATCACCCCGCATTCTAAACGTTTAAATAAAAACAGAACTATCCAACTTCTTGCACTTGTACCACACGACTGCAAGTGAGATAAATAACTCTATTTGTCTCGCTCGGCCACACAGCCGTATTACGGCCGCGCACGTGTGCAGCACCCCTAAACAGGCTCCAACTTTAAACTGGGTGTCGTGTGGCGACGCCTTATTTTATACGGTTGTTCTGGGATTTAGGAGCACGTAGTTTAGATGTTTTGCGCTTGGTGTATTATTTTATTTGTCATGTAAAGATGTATCTTAAGATGTTTGGTACGGATGGAGAGGTGGACAATTAGGAAGAGGTATAAATGATCAGACGAATTGGTAGGGGTGGATATAGTGTGTAAACGGTTACATTTACTTGTGTTCATCGAGATTAGCTAGAGGCTAGAGATATTAAACATGATGGTGGAAATGTGGGTAGTTAGTGAGTCAGTTGCGTCAAGGCTGGCAAAAAAAAAACAGAAAAAAAAATGTCAGAAGTTGTAAGTATAACTTGAATTTTTGTGTGAAATTGAACACTTCACACTTCTGCGCCAAAGTAAAAATGGTATTTAAATTGTTAAACATAAAACTACGGGGACTCGTAGTGCAACAAAACGGAGACGCTCACGTATTTATATCGAGGCTAGTTCGACATGTTTCGGATCAAGTGACCCACCATCAGGAGCAACGCAACACGGTTGAGTGCGCGTCTAACCGCAGCCACAGTTTAACAAACATATCTAGCTAACGCCGTGTGGTGTCGGGATGGAAAAACATCTCTCCATTTCTTCCGTGGATGTCGTAAGAGGCGACTAATTAAACACGTTTAGGTATGGTTAGGCGACAGGCTAACAACCTGTCACTATTCCAACTCTTCCATCTTTGCAAAGCTAAAACTATGCTAGAAGTGGCTGTGAAGCGTGATATAGTCATAATCATGTCACTCTATGTCACGTTTCGTGTGCTCTGCCTACCCCATTTGGGAACACAGGCGTGATTACATGTATATGTATGTTACCCGTTCCACTCACAAACGTTACCCATCGCACTCAGAGTCCAAACAGCCTTACCCACCGCACCGTGAAATAATAATGACCGCGATGCTCAGTCACCAAATAGCACTCAAAAACAGAAATTAACTGTCAAATGTATAAGAAATTATGGAAATTAGTCCGCCATTGTTGATCGTGGGAAATCATTGTTTGTGTGACTTAGAATTTGAATGGCGGTTTTGATTTTGCGGTTTTGTTTGTTTTTTTTAAGTAGATGTTCTACGTGTAGTGATTAAGTTGTGTGTGTGCCGTGTGTCGGGCGCTACACCTTTCCATTACTTTCGTGGATATCGTAAGAGAGTTTCAATATCTGTAAACTTACTTACATATCCTCGCCTGTATTCCCAAAACGGGTAGGCAGAGCACACGAAACGTACCGTAAATAAAATCATGACTGATTCCTGTTGTAGCTAATTTTTGCATAATTTTAGATATACTTAAAATATGGAAGAGGTATAGTGGCAGGTTGCTAACCTGTCGCTTAAAGCGTACTACTACTACCTACCTTAGTCGCCTCTTACAACATCCACGAAAGAAATGGAGAGGTGATAACCCGACACCACAAAGGAATTAATAAAATAGACGCATTCTTTAATCCGATCTGTACTAAACAATAGGTACAAAACCATCCCACGAATTGAACCAATAACAAACAGTAGGTACAAGTACAACCATTTCCATGTTACCATATACAGGCAATTAAGGCCAGTACTTATCTCGCGTGAACCAAATTGCTTTCTTAGAGCTGCGCCTTAATGCTTCCTTTGGATGGGATTACTTGACCGGCGACTTGACTGGCAACTTGATATTAAGTTGGCTGTTAACTTGAGGTTAGCTCGAGAGATGTTGTTCTGTTAGTTCTTGTTTTGTTTTAAAATGATGTTGAGTGAAATTGCTGTTAAATTAGGTGTTTTTTGTTTGTTCCGTTAGAATGCTTATATTCGGTGTGAATTAGTCTAGCTTACCATCGGTTTGGGACAAGTACTTGACATTAATTATCTTCTTAATTACAGTCATACAATTGCCGCAAAATTTCCCTTATTTTGTTATCAAAAATGATTATACAGAAACCCTTAAGTAGTTAAAAAAAAACATTTATTCGCCTTTGCTTAATTTTACTAGGTACCTATGTACATGTAAAAGAGATGCTCAATTTGTTGATATCTTTGTGTTAGAAGATGGCTGAACTGATTCGAAAAAAAAACCTACAAAATCACTGTTGTCAACACATTCATTAAACCTCTATCTTAAGTTTTACCGAAGACTTAACTTTTTGGTGTTTCACGGACAACAGCTACCAACCAATCCAGTAGCTCGACTAAACACCGCCATTTCGTTAAACAATTATCTTACATTTTCCATCAAACTTCACTTTTTACTATTCTACAGGCAAGTCCAGCTACTAACCTGGCCAGTAGCTCGACTAAACGCCGCACCGATGCGTTCCGGCGAGCGGCATGGTCCGTTGTCTTCGAAAATTACTCGGTTATGCTCCGCGCACCCTTAACTGTAGATACTGCGTAAGACTAACTATAGTGCGATATAGCAATATTTTGATTACATTTTTTTTCTTGTACATATTTGTTCTGTAAATGTATTTGAGATTTAATGAGCTACAATTTTGTTTACATAAAAAACAACAAACAACTTAACCTAATTAACTTAATCTTTCAAACGAGAAAAATTGACGTGAGAGTCTAAGATAACACTTCTACTTTTCTTTCGCGGATGTCGTAAGAGGCGACTAAGGAGGTTTAGGTATTCTTTAGGCGACAGGCTAGCAATTTGTTAATATCATAGGTATTAACTTACCTCTTCCAAGGCATGAATTAGTAATGGTTTTGTCTATGTCATGTTTTATGTGTTCTGCCTACCCCATTTGGGAACATAGACGTGACTGTATGTATGTATCTAAGATAAGTGACGTCTAAGATATGGACGGGGCGCGATGCAGTGGCGTCACGTTTCGGTTGTAATATTCGAAGTTGTATGAAAGAGCACGCACATCGCACCGGCTAGGAAATAAGCGTTTCGTTCGTACCATCACGCCACAGCGCCACACTTCCGCTTCCGCTGTCATCGCGTTTGGAGCTTAAGAAATTTTTTTTTTTACTAATAGCACATGTTTTTAGCGCACGGGGTACATATCCAGCACTTTTACCCGTTCGCTTGTAGCAGTTACTGCACCCCAGCCGGCCATTACGACACGGCCTCGGTTTTGGATCTTCACACACACACGCATTATTTTATTCGTTGAGGTGATATCCGCTTTTTTCAG
This sequence comes from Adoxophyes honmai, assembly GCA_005406045.1. Taxonomy (NCBI): domain Eukaryota; kingdom Metazoa; phylum Arthropoda; class Insecta; order Lepidoptera; family Tortricidae; genus Adoxophyes; species Adoxophyes honmai. The sequence goes on from BHDV01035453.1 coordinate 34,413, forward strand.
TGCTTTTATTGGAATCGAAACAGGCTGAAGGCTGCTTAAGTAAACATACATACATAACGCTTGCATTCTCATATGGGGTAGGCAGAGCACACGAAGGGATACATAGTCAAAACCATGACTGTTTTACGTTTTAGCGGCTCAGAATGACTTCGGCCACAGTTCCATTTCGTCACCTTCTTAAGTCGTCCACAGTGCCATGTCGTCAGCCTACAACTCCTAAATCGTCATCTTCCTAACTCGTCCACTTTCTGATGTCGTCATTACCCCATTTTTGTCTACATTCCTATTTCGACCACAGTGCCAACTCGTCCACTTTCTGATATCGTCAATACCCCATTTTTGTCTACATTCCTATTTCGACCAAAGTGCTAACTCGTCCACTTTCTGATATCGACCTCAGTGCTACTTGGTCAGCATCACCAGTGCCAACTCGTCCGCATTCCTATATCGACCTCAGTGCCAACTCGTCCACATTGAACACGATTGTTTGTACTCGAGTGTGGGTGTTCAATATGTTTGATATATGCAAAGTGGACGAGTTAGCACTGTGGTCTAATAGTAATTGTTGACGAGTTGGCACTGTGGTCTAAATAGCAATGTTGACGAGTTGACACTGTAGACTAATTAGGAATGTTGACGAATTGACACTGTAGTCTTATTACGAATGTAAACGAGTTGGTACAGTGGCCCACGTAAGAAAGCGGACGAGATAGGGAAATGACGATATAGGAATGCTGGCGAATCGGAACAGTAGACCATATGCAAATGAGAACGACTTAAGAAGGTGAAGATATGGAACTGTGGCCGAAGTCATCCTGAGCCGTTTTAGCTAAGTTAAGCATGATTCCAGGTTGAAACATCGATGATAGAGGTGCAATAGTGGCAGGCTAGCTTGTCGCCTAAAGAATACATTAACCTTTTCCCTTAGTTACCTCTTAAGAAAACCACGGAAGAAATGGCAAGGGTTTAGAATAACACCTCTCCATTTTTTCCATGGATGTCGTAGAAGGCGACAGAGAAAGTAGATTAAGGTATATTTTTGGCGACAAACTAGCAACCTGTCACTATTATTCCTGCCTCCTTAAAACCTACAAAAATATGCTAGTAGTTTCCAAAACATGAAACAGTCTTGGATTCCATCGTTCCGTGTGCTCTGCCTACCCCATTTGGGAATACAAATCTTTTAGTTTCCTCTCCTACTTCGTCCAAAACCTATGCCAAATCTTTTACTGTGCATGGTGCCAGGCTGTGGAACCGATTGCCGACTTCGGTCCGACAATCACCCTCTGTTTACGCGTTCTGGGAACGCCTGAAGAAGTTGTGGCGCACCTCAAACCCATAATTGTATATGTATGTGTTAGTGTAGTTTGTGTGTTTGTCAATTAATTATTGTGTTTCTGTATTTATTTCTTACTTTAATGTTATAATTATTTATTTTTTGGATGTATGTATATATTGTACTGTACATCAACATGTTTAATATAGCCTTTCTTTGTTGTCTGTCTCAATTATAAAGTGTCCTCTCTGATTCTCAAAGGTTGGCTGTAAGAGATCTCTTAAGGGATAAGTCCGCCTTTGTACCTCGCCTTTTATTTGTATATGAGTTTTGTATTTTCGTGTTCTTTCCTTTTGTACAGTAAAGTGTTTTCTTACTTACTTACTTACAAATAACCTGTATCTTCTACAAGCTAACGTCTAAAAGAAACCGCTAAACAGAAACAAGAATTCCATTAACATAAGATGGCGGCCAACATTGAATTTTCATATAATTTAACAGTCCCATTTTGAACTCCGCGAAATGAATCCTGCTGGGAAATAAGGACTCCAGTCCAACGCTGAAAATTTGATACCGGAGGCACAGAGACTTGCAGTTGCGATAGACCACGTAGGTAGGTTTAAATAATAAATAATAATAATCCTGTTAAATAATAATATCTAATTATTATCAATGTGAAAGTATTTGATGCTTTAAGAGGAAATATGCCGGTCGAGGGAATTGAAAAATAGGTATTAAAAAAAAAAGGAAAACATAGGAACATGCTAATGTATCATTAGATTGTTGATGTAAAAAATCATTGTTCTACGGGTAATATTCAGCGAGGAATCAGGGGACTACGTTTCCATACAAAATATGACCGCTCCATTTCCTCTTAAGGGCTTTTTCTAAACTATTGTGTTTTGATCAAAAACGTTCGGATTTTCCGTAGTATCTAATTTTTGGTGTCAGCTTTGAGCCCTATTCAAATGTATCGAAAATCTCATCACAATAGTGACATTTTTCATTGAAAGAGATGTATTTGTATTTTTAACCGTTATAATCGATTGTTTTCTGTTATTAGTTGGAAAACGCACTATTATTTTTTTCATTTTAAAATAATTGATGTAATTTGGCATAAGGATATTTTGAATTATGTACAAGGAAGGACTCAAGCTACATTAGTAACCAAATGACTAACGAATTGTTAGTTTTATGTGATGTGTGTACGTCTTTAAAATCCTTAAAGTAGATCGGTTTTATTTATCTATATTTATTTATCTATGTATCTTACATACATGCATAAACATCAAGCCCCATTCCGTGCGGGATAGGCAGAGACAACAGACCGCCATTCGCTCCTACTCTGGCATATTTCTCCGCCTTCACTCACATTCACCACTCTCGTCATACACGCTCGTTTTCAGGTACTCCTAATTCGGCCTCTTTAGTACATCGCCGATCTGGTCGATTTGTTCTTCGAGGGCGCCCTCGATCGACTTGCCCTGACTTTGGGGTATTACGTTGTCTATTTTAACCAAGTCTGTGCATACACTTGAACTACTCACGAGAAATCCACGACACTTAACGCTAATTTATTTACTTCGCAAGTTTTCAGCAGTTTAATTATTTACTTAGCCGGCTTTATGGCTTCTTGGGCCTTGGCTTTTGCATTTTCGCCAACTTCTTCAAAGTATGGTTTGTCAAGTTTTCGTGGTATTTTCTTCAATACTCTGGCGGTTGAGGTACTTAAATAAATGTAAACAAACTTTATCTCAGATTTGACAGGTTAATAAGGTTTTTTTAAACTACCCACATTTTATCGGATGTTCAAATAGTTTAGCAAAGGAAGGAAACAATAAAAAATGTTCGGTTGGTGCCTAAGTTTAGGTATACCAGAAACAATCAGAATTAGAACACTAACGTCCATCAGATCTATAAATATTAGGTAAGATTCCTTTGCTAAACTATTTGAACATTCGATAAAATGTGGGTGATAAAAAAAAACCTTTTGAACTTGTCAAATCTGACATGAAGTTTGTTTACTTTAGTTAAGGCGAGATATTCCAAGGGAGACGGAATTGAAAGTTGCAAGATCTAATGTTTTACATACTTTCTGCTAAAATGACAGTCTCGAAAAAAATATAATGTTACTAGCTTTTGCCCGCGGCTTCGCTCGCATTAAATTCAGAATGACACAGAAGAGATCTAAGAATTATTTGAATACGATATGTATATATGTATATGTCTTTCAATTTGGGAATAGGATAAAAAGATTCTAGGCATAAGCTATATAGAAAACATTGATAAACTGCGGAATGCTC